>CM076576.1:688744785-688925957 GCA_034641835.2 Pinus albicaulis | reverse complement strand
AAGTGTCCAAACCCTGTGCTAATATCGTAACTCTCAACTCCATAATTATATGTCAACTTCAAAACAAAATGAGAGTCTTCTGTTCCATATCCAAGGAAAGCATTTGAGTATTTCTCCTCGGGAATGTCTCTCTGTCTTAACAGCTTCATTCCTAAGCATTTCAGTGTAGCATTTGATGGTTCTCTCCAGGTTGCCAACTCGATAAACAACATGAAGAAACCTATGATTATCTTTGTGCACCCACTCCAATACATTTTCGGGCTTCCTAGATGTGTGCGTCGTGTATCACGCCCAGTGCGTCGCGCGTGCCATGTGCGCCGCGTCAGAAGACAATAACACGACGCTTTTGAGCTTTATGCGTCGCGCACTGTGGGTGCGCTGCACCTCTGCCCAATGCGCCGCGCGCAAATCACACACACAGTCACGGTTTTAAAAACACAGTTTGCTCTCTCATCACTCAAGTCAACTTCGATTGTTCCCTTGGTGTACCAATGGATATTGAAAACATACAAATATCTTATATAATCAATGAATTCAATTCCATTTTCTTTGAATTTAACAAGATTCTCCACATATTCATCAATCTCTTTCATCTGCGATTTGTGTTTCCTCCTGCCAGAGGCCAATTCGAAATTTTCATCATCTATTGATCTCTTAAAATTTGGTTTCCCCTTCATCTTCTTATCACGGACATCTGTTTCACTATCAGTATCTGCACTACCTGACTTCCTTTTTGACATTTTTTCATTACCACTGCTTCCATTGCAACTTCTTGTTGTTGGTATGATGCACCATAACTACCTTGTGCAAGCCTAAGTATCACACACGTGAAGAAAGCTTCCAACTTTAGCTTCAAATGACTGTGCAAATGATGATAGAGATTAAGAACAATGCTACATACTGTGGACAAAACCAGAGGACTTGATGATAATCCCAACTGAATCAGATCACTGAAAAGTTCATCCTACACCAGAGGCAACAACTTTGGGTGTTTGCCTAGTGCTAATCCTCCTAGTTCAATAGCAGAGTTTATTAACCCCAATGCAGAAAGTGGAACATCTTCATCAAGGGCTAAATGGTTTGATCCGGTTCCTAAACCCACTGTCTCAACGATATTCAAAAGGGAGCATAAGAAGTGGAAAATCTCAATAATGCTAGTAACCCCATACGGCTCCGTAAGAACTCCTAAATCAGCAACCAATAACTTCTCACCAATGCTGCTATCTACCATTTTATCGTTCAATTCTGCTTTAGAATTGGCAGTAAATGAACCATCAAGAGTTAATGTACTTGACAATGATTTCTTACTAGAATCAGAACCTGCAATGCCATTATCAAAATTCCTATATTTATGACTATCTTCTCCACTTTCTTTACCACTATCATCCACATGAGAATTAAACATGATAGAAAAGTTTTGCACACCCTTTTTACATGCAGCAGTGGAATCAAAATCGGGTAAACAAGCAAACATGGACCTCACAAGCTCATGCATGCTGTGGCATGTTGTTCACTGTAACAACTCCCCCTTGATTCCAGCTTGATGAACTACTCGGAAGCATGTATTCACTATGGTACAAACATCCTGGTTACTCAAGACAATAGAATCTTTCTTTTCATGCAAGCCAAAAGAATTTGGAGTATCTTCACCAACACCACCTCCTCTGATGCAGGATCTCTTACTTCAAACCTAGAGCTGGCCATTGCATCCACTATAGAATGCATTGCATCCTCAACATGGACAATATTCAAATCAAAGACTTCCATTGTCAAAATCTTGTATATAGCATCAGAAGACAAAACCCTAGACTCAGAAACTAAAATAACTTTTTGTTTTTTAACCAAAATAGCATTAATGACTGCAAATGACGAGAAATGAACTTTGGTGAATTTGAGTCTGACAGAGGGCTGATAAGACCGAGTATAACAGAACCCACAAGCTGCCTGTAAACAGTAACATCCACTACCTCACCTGAAGTAGCATCCTCCTTCCTCCAACTTCCCGCAAGAGGAGTCTCCATGGGTTTACTTCCCTCCATGTGGAACTTCCTCATAATCTCCTTGGCATACTTTCCCTAAGAGACAAATAGCTCCCAATATATTTTCCATATTTCCAAGCCAAGGAAATAGTGCAAGAGCCCCATGTCCTTCATCTCAAAATCTCTTGCAAGATCCTCTTTGAAAGAAGTTATGAGCTTCTCATCACCTTTTAGTATAAGGTCATCAACATAAAGTACAATAATAAAATTCTTACCATAAACCAAAATATGATATAGGTTCGCATCTGCTTCACTCTTTTTGAAGCCCAACCAGGGGAAATAGTTGTCAATCCTGGTGTACCAAGCGCTAGGTGCTTTCTTCAGTCCATATAGTGCTCTCTTGAGTCTACACACATGCAACCCTTTCAAAGGTCTAAAAAGCTTCTAGATGCTCAATGTACAATTCTTCCTTAGTAACTCCATTGAGAAAGGTTGTCTTTACATCCATATGATGTATCTGCCACTCCATCTGTGTTGAGAGTGAAAGGATAGATCTAGTCAATGAGTACCTTGAAACCAGTGCAAAAGTTTCCTCATAGTAAATCCGCTCTACCTGTGAGAATCCTCTAGTAAAAAATCTAGCCTTGTATTTATCCATAGTCCCAACTTCTACTTTCTTCACCTTGTAGATCCGCCTGGATCCAACTACTGACTTCCCCACTAATCTTGGTGTGTTAGTGTGTTTGGCGCATGAATGTACCAAATCACACTTTCTTTAGTGGGGTGTTTTTCCCCTCTTAATTTATTGGTCACAGGAAGAAAATAGATGGAGTCAAGCAAGTTAGTGGAACATGATAAAACATAAACATACTAGATAGAGAAATAGCATGCATATTAAAACATAAAAACTGAACTAAAACATATAAAACAAAAGCTCTAATTATAGTCAAACAACTTCAATAATCCAAACGGTAGCGCTTACGTCCCCTCTTATTGAGTGCTAGTGGGAAATGAGGATGAAACTTTAAATCACTTGCCAAGGGGCCCTTGGAACTATGGAGCTTCAAGCCCCAATGAAAGGATGTCTTTACTTTTGATTTGCCTTGGCACAAAGTCTCCCTCTCTCTACTATGGTGGACTAGAGTTGTTTGATGGCCAACAACTGAGTTCCCTCTATCTCTGCTTCGGATCACATATTGCTGATATTGCTTGGGGAAATTTTGGCCAGCATAAAAATGTGTTCTCCTATTTTTCATCTCTTGGTGGCATTTTATAGGAGAATCCAAATCCTCCTTCCCTCTCTTGGTACATTGTGGATGGTGAACCAAGAGAGGAGGGTGATTCCATTGTGTTTCACATTTATTCCATTATGTGCTCCCTTGAGGTCCTAAGGAGGCTTGGGCGGCTGTCCTTAGGTGGCCTCAAATGTGGTATCAATGTCCTGGAGTGTTCCTTTTGGTCCTGGAAAGTGACTTCCGCCACTCTCAGGGCCATGTGGCTTTTTGAGGAAAATTCGTGCAAAGGCGCGCTTATCAAATAATTATGCACGCAAAAGCGCATTTAAATAGTTCCTCCTGTGCGCAATTTGATTTTTCCTTTTATACCTTAGAGATTTTTAAATACTTCAGATTCTATAATGTATCTCAGCCCTGTAAAACCTTCTGCCTGACATTAAATACTGTCAGCTTTGCTTGTATGATTTTCCAGTGATAACAGTTGCCCCTTAATGTATGAGGTCTAGGAAAACTATATAGAAAAAATACATTATAGTTTTTTTTTCTTCTGTACTGTGTGGAGAGAGAGAGAGACCTATGTGTAGCTCTAATTTGGAGACACCCTACACCGGGTCGAAGGGCGACATGTCCTGTGGGATCCCTGTAAGTAATGGTATAATATAATATATACAAATTTTATACGAGGTGGGCATGTCCCATGATCATTATGCTTTGGCTAGTTAAACAAATCTACTTGACAGATACATATTATGTCTATGTCACTAGTATGGTAGTGATCTGTTGGTTGATGACGACGACTGATGACGCCCTTAAGGAAATTTTTTCTTTGACAATAGGTGGAATGTGTTACCCATATGCGTAAAATTGGTATGGCATATAAATGTGCATTGTATGCATAGGCGTTGGTTGGGACCTTCCCGTGTAAGCATTGCTGACAGAGATGCTTATAGAGGCACGGGTCTTTGACGAATTTAATAAAAGTGCAATAGTTGTAAGGGACGATACCATCTTGACATGAAAGCTTGTGTTGTAGTTGAATGCCAGGAGGATCAATGACATATGTGGGCAATTATGTTTCCCACAGTGCCACCCGAGGATTCCCTTTTTGTGGAGAGGGGTAATCCAAGGTACCGCTTCCTTTTTGGAAAAGAGGTGTTGATGTCGACAAAAAGGAAGCCTCAATCGAACGAGAGGGTCATTGATACGGAGGATTGGGATCTTGGATGTGATGGGTTTAACATAGGCATGATAGCGAGGGGTGACTCGAAACTGATGATGGGGATTCAGTGGCCCAAGATTGGAGTATAAAAGGCAGCTTGGTGGAAATCATAACTATTTATGATGGGGAAATACTTGGAGTCGGTAATACTTCCAGGGTGGGTATAAACTAGTTATGAATGTCATAGTGGCTTTTGCGTGGGGGTGTGGTACTCTGACCAAGGGTGACGAGGGATTGCTGCCATGGGATAAAAAATTAATGGGTGGGTGGGGGACATAGTGTGCCATTTGCAATCTTTGTACACTTACCAAAATAATAAAATAATGGGATTTGGTTTGTACAAAACACAGAGGTGGGTGCCCCAATACATGAAATTGTTTGCTCACTAATGGTGCGAGGAAGGTATTTTTCTGAGGGTGGGGGCCCCATTGGTTGGTCTCATGTGTGAGGTTGATGAAGCAGATGAAAAAATGTCACAGATGGATTATGTTGATGGAGGTATGGTAGGCCAAATGCGAGGCAAAAAAGTACACTTTCAATCTGCTTGCACAACCTGGTCATCTAGGAAAGGGGTTTTATTTTGATATGGTAAAAATTGATCTGATGCATGGTGAGTGAATGGGCATGAGGTGCTTCTCAGACTACAGTGGTATGGCCTTGACATCACTATTGTTTGTGATATATGGTCTACTTTGGGTGACAAGTGCCATGGAGGGGAGGATCTACCGACCAATGAGGATGCTTATCATGTACAAGGTGAGGTGATGATAAACATGGTCGGGTGTTTGGAACCTATGGTTAATTTCTTAATGAAGAAATGATGTCAGGATATGCAAAGTTTTTCTGGGACTCTATCATGCTGGGTTAGAATGATACTTGCTCTAAAACTTTCATTGGATGGAGCTACGGATGGTTTGCACACTACCTGCAAAAACAAATACCCCAAGTGAAACCATATTCTTTATTCAAATATTATTTGAAAGACATGTGTTTTAGAAAGAAGATGAGAGAGGGCATACTTGCCGACGCTGAAAATTTATTTTTTTAGGGGCGTGAATGTGTGGCACTGCCCTTGGGCGTTATGCAGCACTGATCATAGTGCTACTTTCGGTCTAGTGATTGGGCCTTCTGAACTATCATTATGGTCCTCCAAAGTTTCCAAAAATTCTGACATATAGGAAAATATTGCTCGATTCAGTTCATTTGTATTTGTTGAGTGTTGAGAGGTCAGAGGCTTTTGCGTTGTAGTTCTTGTCATTGCGGTCAGCCTAAGTACCCAGGATTAGCGATTTTTTATCTAGGTAAACTACAAGATGTCCTGCATTTTAATTTTTTCAGTATGTGAGTGATGGGGTTCACATAGGATGGGTCTGTACAAACCTTAGGTTAATTTTTACCTTGACCATGCAGGCGATCAAGGTACAGGCGCAATAATTACATGCAGAAATACAGTTCTACATGCCTTTATCATGCATGTCCTAGCTTTGGGTGTGCCTTCTTTGCTACTGTGAGAAGAACAAACACACCTTCCTTGTGCCTATTTTAGGAACAGGCATGCGGAGAGCCAAGGCACAATTTTTTGAAAAAATCTTGGGAATTTTGTCAATTTTTGGTGTTTTTCATGCTGCTGATGTGTTCCTGTTTTGGTGAAAGGATGTTGTGGAGGGAGAGGGATTGGCTCAAACTTCGTGTTTCCTTAGCTTTCGATGGTCACGTGCGCCAAAATTTGGCGTGATGGGGTCTCCTTAAATCTCTAGAGAATGACCTTCTTCGATCACAGGATCGACTTTTGCACTACCTGATCTGATGTTGGAACAGTCGGCATAAGGTGATGGTGCTACATGGGTGAGACCTCACTATCTGTCCTGAGATGGATATTTATTTTATGACTGGGCTGCTACCTCAGGGTGAGGTGCTTCAGTATCCACTTCCCTCTGGGAGGGTGGATCTTGAGGCATTTTCAGCACGTCACTGTGGCGCGGCGCCCCTTACGGAGGGATGCATAGCTTTTGTGACAGTGACAAACTTAGCCGAGCAGTGTGCTCTAGTAGCCATTGTGCGACTAGCGGGATCGTCTACTCCTCATTGGGCATCCAGTCTGTAGATTGGCATCCTGCGCCAGCTAAGGGCCAAACACTTCTTTGACTTTTTCCGTTTCTAGTACGAAGGGATGTTGGCACAAATTTCCAAGGTCTGGGATGGATCAAAGTTTTTTACCTATGCCATCATCCTATGTAGCATCATGTATGAGCGGGCGGTGTTGCTGAGACCTACGGTGGCGGTGCGTGCTGAGGGTCCACAAGAACCTCGCATGAGGAGGTGGTGGTAGGTTGGGGTGTTACTGCAATGCCACCACAAAGGCTTGGTTTGAGGCCAACCCTTAGATGTTCTTACCATTCCCTTATGCAAGGATGGACTTCCGCAGAGAACCATACATGGGTCTTCCTGCTAGATACGCTTGGGGGCCAGTAGGTATGTCTTTTTGTTTTCTACTTTTACCTGATTATTTATGTTTATATGTGTATTATGATGAGGCTGACATAGTTTTGGTTACTCTTGTAGATGTTGGCGAGGTTGGTCGTCTTGTGGCTTAGTTGGTTGGGCACCAACCAATTCGACGACCTCGAGGAGCTCGCAGGGGGTAGGGAGGAGCTCTTGCACAACCTCTAGGTGGAGCACTGTGTGGTGAGGTTGTCCCCTCAGGGGAGGGTAGCAGCTCAACTTCTTCCGAGACTTCTATTGAGAAATCTCATGCTGATGCGGCAGAGGCTCATGTTTCTAAGCTGACTGAGTAAGTGGCATCTTTAGAGGATGCCTGGGGTCGAGTGGACCACTTGAACTAGGGGATTCCTACTCGAGGCTTTTTGGATGACCTCGACGATGTATGGCTGGAGACCTTGATGGCCTGGGAGAGGGGCTATCAGCTGGTTTTATGTCGAGCAGTGATCTCCATGCTGACGATAGCTCCAGTACTGGTAACAGGAGCGGCAGTGGGTCCAGGTGCACCGCCCTAGAGTCTTTTTGTACACGGAGAAAGCACCCATTATGAGGATACTTCCCCTAGTTTTGTCGACTTATTTGTGTATCTTTTGGGCTAACCTATGGGTTAGAGACACTATTTTTTTGTACTCAGGCACATACATTTTTTGGTATATATATGCGAGAGATATTTTTCGTGGCTCTACATGGTGTGCCCCCTATTTTTGTTTATGGATTATATTATAATGATGGATATTTATTTTTTCTATGTTTTTGTTTTTTATGTATGATGGTTTATCCAAGATGAATTCCAGTTTAGAATATTGTTAGCTATGTGATTAGCTGTTTGGTTTTGACTCCTTGGTACATGTGTGAATGTAATGTAGTAAAATTGTTTGCTTAATCTTTTTGCATGCAAGTATTTTCTAAACAGATGTGGGTCTCTTGTCTCACATTTTTGGTTTAATTGCGACACTATTAACTAGGAATCAAGGTAGATATGTATATGGAATATGCCCTGATGGAGGGCGTCACACATAAGTCCGATAATGGTGTCATATTTTTCCTGATTGTTTTTTGTTGAACTGATACAAGCACCATTGGTGCAGAGTGGTGATCGGTCAGGGTGATAGATAACCCAAGTGGTTGTTGCTAAACTTTGAGACCATCTCAATGCTCCATCAGAAAATTCAAAGTAAGGTTCGGGTTCGTAATCCATTGTGAAACTCGAGCGCGTTTTGTAACAAGTATTTTTGGTAAAAAATTTAAATTGGTTGGGTTTGTGTACGTTGACTCTAGGGTAGGGCCTTCTTAGCCCTTATGGGTAGAATTTCTTGAGGTAAAGGCCATTGATGGGGTTGCTGAGGCATGTTCCGTCCAACATAGTCAAGATTTATGCCCCCTTAAGGAGGAAATGTTTTATGATATAGGGTCCATTCCACAAGGTTTCAAACTTTCCTGGCCCTAGGGCTTCTTTTGTGACATTGTAGCAAAGGACTAGCTCTCCCTCGGTGAATGAGAGGGGGGTGATGTGGCAGTTGAATGATGCTTTTACCTATTTCTTGTGGCCCTCTTTGTGTTGCAGCGACTGCCGTCGGATTTTGTCGATGAGCTATAGTTTTACTAGGCATTGGTCTAGAGGCTGGATATCATCGAGGAGTTCGATGGCAGCATGTAAATTTGGGATTTCATGGAAATCAATGCAAAAATGTAAGGTACCCTAGTTTTTAATGATAGGAACAGGGTTGAAAATTCGGGACATGGGGGTGGCTTTAGTCCTAGTTCCAATATATGATGATACGAATTGTATATGATGTATCGTGTTGTTGGAATTTGGTGGGGGGAGAATCTCCGTGATGGGAGATTGTGTGAGCGCAAGGTTGGGTCCATGTTACGATGGTCAATTTCCTGTTGGCGGAAATTGTTCCTGGTGCAGAGGTGCCTAAATGTTTCCATTAGCAGGCATGCCTCTAGTTTGTGGTTATGGCCAGTGCAGACGGTGCATGGTACCATTGTGCCAACTGAGTAGATTGTGTGGGAATCAACAGTACTCATTGTCCTAGATGTGGACACTTGGAAAGGATCTGTGGTAGAAGAAGAGAGATTCTCCTTCCATTTTCGATTTTTTGGCGTGGGTGTGTTTAGCTCTTTTGGGGAGTGTAGACTCAACACTGCTCTTGACACTCTGAGCTTCGGGAGGTGTTCACATTTAATTGTATGTTGAAAGTGTGAACAAATCTGACAATAAGTATGCATGATTTTCTCTTGGTTAGAGAGAAGTCTCTGTGGAAGAGAAGAGACTATGTGAAAACTGTTTGTTAGGTGCTTCAGTTCTTTGCATTGATTGACTCGGTGGCCAACCAGGTCACATAGTCTGCATGTTATCCTAGGTTGGACTTGGGTCATGCTTGGTTGGTGCATCGTCCCAGTTTTCCCATTACACCGAGGTGGGTATGGGGTTGCTAGCCTGGGGTGATATACCTTTTATACCGATTGAGGAGATCATTGTGTTTCTCTTCTAATGTATGTATCATATCAATTAGAAGACTAACTCTCGGGATATAGGTACAATGATGTTCATGGTGATTTCCTTGACATACTAGGAAAAATACCCTAGATACAGGGTTCTTGTCCTACTCACTTGGTGGCGTGACCACGTACCAGAAACGTAGCTCTTTTAAGTTAGGGCAAGTGGTGACCACATGATTGGGCTTTTTACATAACGAACATGTTGTTCTTCTCTATAGAGAGTGGTTGGGGGTAACTAAGGGTTCCCTAGTTGGTCAATTTTCAGCAGAAAAAAAGAAGATGGATATGCTTGTCGCATCTTCTTGGGCTATCAAGCTATTCATAGATTCTGAGTTTGAGCCATATTATTGGGAGAGGTAGACTATGGTTGATCACATACAAGCTAGCACTGCACGAAATCTAGGTATGTAGTGACAATGGCACACCGGGTGATTGTCACCGCATATCTGACATGAATACTGGGTGTCAATGTCAGTGTGATATACTACATGAACTGGATACCATCGCTGGAACATTTCCAGAGCTAGGCAATCAATGATGAAATGATCATGCTCATCACACAGTACACAACACTCAATGGGATGAGGGGGGATGTCTCGGAGTATTTCTAGCGACTTTCACTCCTCCTGCAGGTATAGAGTAGCGCAAGGTTCATCTCCAGAAGATTGGGTGGAGGGATCCTCTTAATAGGATCACTCGATGGCGTGTAAGGCGTCCCTATATTGTGGGATATTTGGGAAATGATGGGTATAGTGTCCATAATTTCTGTAGATAGCACATGCGTGATTGGTACACAATGCTTTGCCTTGGCTTTTGGTGGCAGGTTCCTTTTTACGGGAACTTGGATCCCCGATGCCTTCCACAGAGCTTAGGAGTGGTTTTAATTCGTCCATCTCTAGGAAGATGTGGGTAGGGTGTCCTAATATGTCACATATGGTGCACCGTGGTGATTCCCATTGCGTGGTGTGACTTTCCACCTTCTTTCCACTTTTCTTGGTCGTAATCATTAGTTTTGCAGTAGGAGCTACCTATGCAGGGATGTTTGTGATAATCTCCTAAATAGGTGGGGCCTCCTTAGGAATGAGGGCCACTAACTATGTAGAGGTGATGTGTATGTCTCCCATCCTAGTAGGGGGAATGAGGTACCAAACTGGTATCACAAAAGATACGTTTGGTAATACAATTGTGGCCAAGACCTGCTGGGATACGAAACCAGCTGGTGGATAGAGAAAAGGAGTTTGGAAGGTGGCATAGGCTAGAGAGGTTGTCTCAGCCGAGGACTCGGTGTCATTACTACTCGTCTTCGTGTCCTGACTGGCTTCGGTGCTTGATGTGGACTTCATGCACACTGGAGCCTCTGTGATGCCAGATGATGGGTCTAGGATAACAGGGGGATCACCTAGGAATGACCCTAGGATGGATTATGGTTTGAACTGGCTGGGGCCATATTCCTGGTACCGTGTAAGCGCACCAGTCGATGTTTCTACATAGGGTAGAATGACATCGGTATTTGTTAGGGGCCACTATTCTCTATGTATCAACTGGTCGACAATAACGATGCGGTCCTCGTGGGGGAACATCATAGCTTGGAAGACGGAGGAGGCTATGGATGACATGGCGTACATATAGCTCCGGCCAAGGAGTATATTGTAGTCCAATTGGGCGTCCAAGACTTCAATGTTTATAAAGACCATCTTTCCGGCTAAGCAGACTGAGATGTTTTGATAGAGACTGACGAGGGCTGAAGGAAAACCATCATATGCTCTGAGTGTGATGTTTGATGGTTTTAGTTCGGGAGACCTTAACTTCTACCAAATTTTATTTGACATGATGCATGTGGATGCACCTTCGTCAATGATACATCGGTGAATGGTGATGTTTTGGACTGACACCGGTATCTAAAAGGTGATCATTGAAGGAAGCCTAGGGGTGGCTTTGTCTAAATAAAAAACCATCAGGTGCGAATCGGCAGGGTTGATGGTGACTAAAGCGAAAAGTAAGGATTTCTACTGCTTTAGACATGATTGCAACACCTTCAAAGCTGACATAGCAGTGGGATATTGAGCTAGATCATCCACAATGTTGTAGTTATGGGCCACTTTGGAATATTTTCCTTCCTGTCCAGTTGATCCCTTAGCCATTTTTGGCAATGGTTCAATAGGCATCTTTGATATGGTCAAAGGTGTTGTTGGTGCACTAGTACTAGCCCCTAACGCATTGGTGTCTGGTGGGGCATCGTAATTTCGATTCCGTGTTTGAAAAAAATTCTTTGTTAGTCATGTAGATTTTGTGGTTGTTTTTTGTGGAATCGTCGGGAGTTTGTTGCTGCGTGCTAACTATCCCTTGATGGGGGAAGGATTCCTGCATGACTATTTTCTGTTGAGAGGATCCCCCTTGTCCACGGTTACTCTGCAACTTCTTCATCTTAGGGAGTTTAGGACAATGGTGAGTGTAATGGTCGTACTCACCACAGATCGAACAAGAGTGGTTAGTCCAAAGAATTTCCCTCGTGTTCTTCCTTTGGGGGTTGCTTGTCTCCTCATTTTGATTTCGGTTGGAGTTGCCTCTAGTCTAAGATCATGGAGGGCATTGTTGATTGTTGCCCCCCTGTCCAGGATTTCATTTAGGCTTTTTTTTTCCTTTTTTCTTAACTGCGTTAGGAGAATAATTTGGATTCTCCTAGTTGTATGGTTGGCACAGTTGGTTTTGGGAGGGTTGCACAAAGTTCACCTGTGCATTAGTCTGCATGGGCGGGTATTGTGCTGAAGATTGGATGTATTATGGTCCCAGGTTTATAAATGGTTGTTGGGGGGTATCTCTTCCATCGCCATGTCTATCTGCATACTGGGTCTCCTGAGCTGGAGGATAGGGTCCTCCATGATGATGGTGGTACGATGTCACCCTAATGGTCAAATTTTGTGGAGGTATGTGATGAATTTGGTAGCCGGGTTGTGGTGTGTTCCAGGTATAATCATACATATAATCAGGGTATTGAATGCTGCTGCTTAGGTGATTTTGGGTTAATGACCCAATTAAACCATCTATAGATTTCAACGCGCCTGGAAATTATTTGTAAGTTTGCACGTGCGGGGCATTCGATAGGATATTGTAAATATACCCTGACTACGTATAGATCAGCTCGAGCTGTTGGGCCTTACTAATGGCATCCTCTTCGGATATGGGATTTTTTACTGCCACATCCTTTTAAATCTTTGCGGTGAGAGTTTTCAGGAATAGGTCTAACAAAAATCGATTCTCGAGTTTGGCTTTTGAAAAACTACGATGCCGCTGCCATTCGTGGAGATGGTCAGAGATATAGATGATGGGGGTTTGCCTAAAATGGGTCAGTAACTCCATTCAGAACTATGGTGGATGGGTAACTGAAAATAGGTCAAGAACACAATAGTGAGGGTGCTAAAGGTTCCATGTGTAGCAGAAGGCTGCTCCAAATACCATTTCGTTTCTACTCTAGTTAGAGTGCGTTGAAATAGTCTTAGTCAAATAGTATCGTCAACAATATTGTTCGACGAACACCATAGGTGGAAAGTAATAACATTATTTCCTGGGTCTTCCACTTGCCTCCCTTAAAATTTTTGAATGTCTGAAGGGAACTTTGTGGGCATGGGAGGCCATATGGGGTTGTGTGCAATGGGGTCGTTTTTAAACTTGGTTAAATATAATAGATTTAATGAAGCTAGAAAAGGTGTCTACAAGGTTGTAGCCATTGCAACTTGTGAAAACACAATGTTATGGTTAGGAATAGGGTTTGTCTGTGAAGTAAACTGTTGTGCGTTCATCTGGCTGCCTAAATGGGTAGCACTCCTCTGCCCACTAGGGGTTGTGGGAAGAGTGGTGTGTGGTGACCTCATGGGAGTGTTCACTGGTGTGGCGTTGGGAGACCGACTAGGGTTCCCAACTAAAGATGCCCCAATAAAGGATGAACCAATAATGATGCCTTGTTCTATCTTTGATGCCTAAATGGCAAAAGACGTGGAACCCCTCTCGGTAATGGGGGGAGGTCCAAAAGGCATCTAGATCGACGAGGTCTCGTTGGGTCCATTCTGGCATCGACTAGGTATGGTTTTAAAAATATTTGAGAGGATAGAGATTATAATCAAAGACAAAATTCGATCGCATACATAAAACAAAACGAAAATAAAACAACTTTTCCCTTTAGATTAATCCTATGTGGTCATTCAATCAAAAAATATGGTTTTTTTTTTGTTTGCGTATGATACTCAAATCCTAGAAGACCTAATCATCCTCACACGCTCAAATTTAACAGGGCCTTGAGAAGATATCTTTCAAATGCTGGCACAACATCTCGAAAGAACTGGCGATGCCCCCAGTCAACTGAAGAAAATCCACCAAGGTAAGGGTAGAGGATCTAGTGCCGCCTGTACTGTCACCTATAAGGAAAGGATGCCATAATTTTGGCCACTAAGCACCATATTCCATGTGAGCATTCGAGTCTTGGGCTTCTTGGTAGTTTAGCTACGAGTATCGAGTATTAGCCAGGTCAAGTAGCCCCAACTGATACCACACACACTCGGCCTAAGCCTAACCCTCTCTGAATCAGGTCTATGTTGCGCTCGGGTTTTCTTTGCCGTGGGAAGATAGGAGGATTTGAAAGTTCCCTAAACAATAAACTTCTATGTTTCAAGATGAAGACTGACCAAGGCGGCTTATTGGATGCCTACCCCCTTGGTCCTAACTTAGACTATAAATTATTTTATAGACCTTATGGGGAGAATTTAGTGAGTTTTGTTAAGTTATTTTTAGGTGTCTTTGCTTTAATTAGGGTGTGGATGTGTGTGAAAAAAATGTGAAAAATCACACAGTTTGAAACGTGTGGATATGCGATGATCCTTTTCAAAATCCCCTATTTAAACTATGTTCTATTGTTCCTTGCTCAAAAGAAAAACATGTGCGGATATGGGTTGCTTTCAATTTTTCCTAGTTATTCTATATGATCAAATATAGGGAGATGGTAATTTGTTAATAGGGAGTGTTCATATGCTTTCCTAGGATCACCCGAGGGTGCAAAGGCAGCAAATATTACTTGCTTTTCTACTGAAAATTCGACCCTGGTCCCGAAATCCTGGTGCAAAAATTGAACTAAACTAATCTCTTTTACACTGGAAAAATTAAAGAGAGCTAGCTAAGCATGTGTGGACTTGGGCCACTTAATTTTGGCTAATTAAATAGGTGTTTTGGTACCTAAATTCACAAAACATAAATTATTTTGGAATGCAAGTTGATTTTCCTCCTACTTAAACTATGTGTTAACTTTGCGAAAATCAACCTAAAATAAAACTAACACCTAAAATACCAAGAGCGGATAAAAGTGAGCTTTAGCAAGTTGCGAGGCACCTCAACTAATGTTGACAGATTTATTATGGGCTACCAGTTACTTTTTATAAGAAATAAAAGATGGAAATAGTGGAAAAAATCCAACTTATGGTTTTCGCGTGGAAAAAGCTGAAATAGGCGTGAAGGCCGCGCATAGGTCACCTCTAAACACACACACTGGGGCATGTATGTATGTATGAAATTCATGCAATTTTCCTGCACAATAAATTTTTGGGAGCTCTTCAACTTTAGCCTATCACTAGGGATGAACCAAGCAGTGAAGGAGCGAAAGGGGGTTGCTCCAGCCCAACTCCATAGCAAAGACGGAGGTCTCTACAAAAAGGCACAACCACATAAACTTGGAAATAAAATTTAGTGGAGTCGCCAATCCTATGTTAGTGTGCTTTTCACATGAATGTACCAATTTATACTTGCTTAAGAGGGGTGGTTTTTCCCTCTTAAGTTATTGGTCACAGGCAGAAAACAAATGGAGTCAAGCAAGTGAGTGGAACATGCTAAAACATAAACATACTAGATAGAGAAATAACATGCATATTTAAACACAAAAGCTAAACTAAAAATAAATAAAAATAAATAAAAGCTATAAATAGAGTCAAGCAACTTCAATAATTCAAACGACGACACTTACTCCCCTAATATTGAGTGCTGGTAGGAAATGAGGATGAAAATTTAACACACTTGCCAAGGGGACCTTGGAACTAAGGAGCTCCAAGTCCCAATGCAAGGATGTCTTTACTTCCAAGCTGCCTTGGCACAAAGTCTCCCTCTCTCTACTATGGTGGACTGGAGTTGTTGGATGGCCAAAAACTGAGTCCCCTCTATCTCTACTCCGAATCACACACTGCTGGTATTTCTTGGGGAAATTTTGGCGGGCATAACAATGTGTTCTACTATTCATCTCTTGGTGGTCTTTTATAGGAGAATTCAAATCCTCCTTCCCTCTCTTGGTACATTGTGGATGGTGACCCAAGAGAGGAGACTGATTCCATTGTGTGCCATATTTATTCCATTGTGTGCTCCCTTGAGGTCCTAAGGAGGCTTGGGCGGCTGTCCTTAGGTGGTCTCAAGTGTGGGATCAATGTTCTGGAGTGTGCCTTGTGGTCCTGAAAAGCGAGTTCTTCCACTCTCAAGACTGCACGAATTTTTGAGGAAAATCCACTCAAAGCCATGCTTACCGAAGAATTATGCATGCAAAGGTGCATTTAACTAGTTCCTTATGTGCGTAATTTGATTTTTCCTTTTATACCTTAGATATTTTTAAATACTGCAGATTCTCTAATGTCTCTCAGCCCTATAAATCCTTCTACCTAACATTAAATAATGTCAAATTTTCTTGTCTTATTTTCTAGTGATAACACTTGGGACCACTTCCCATGCACTATTTCTGATAATGGAGTCATACTCCTCGACCATGGCATCAACCCATGTTGGTTGCTGCATTGCTTCCTCAAAAGAGGATGGTTTTGTCACAATACACTCGCTCATAAGAGCCATGTATCCAGTGTACCTATCTGGGGACCTTATGTGCCTGCGCTGTGATGTAGGTGCACCTACATTCTTTGTCGCATCTAGCATCAATCTATCAGCCTCTCTCATGTGCTTCCTACCATTTATGGTGGATGGATTTGCATGATTGTTTTTTGCCACTCTGTGATCCTCTACTTGTGGTTGCTCCAAATCCTGAGGTTCATCCTTTAGAACTAAGAGTTCCTCATTTGCGTGCAAGTCAAGCTCCCTCTCAAGGGACAATCACATGGTTTTCTCATCATCAAATTTAACATCTCTCTTGACAATTGTCATCCTGTTAGCCAGAAAATACACCCGATAGTTGTGGGGAGTATTAGTGTACCCCAAAAATATCCCAACCTCTACTTTTGGTTCTAGATTCTTCCTGGCATCTTACATCACATGGAAATAGACATATGAGCCAAAAAAATTTAAGTATGAAACATCTAGTTTCTTACCTAAAAAATCCTCCTCTGGTGTACTCATGCCAAGTATACGATGAGGACTATGGCTCTGTAAAAATACCGTTCTATTGCATGCCTCTACCCATAGATGCAACGGTAGGCCCTAATCATGTAACATAGCTCTTGTTTCCCCCACAATTGTTCTGTTCTTTCTTTCTACAACCCCATTCTGTTGTGGGTTATGAGGAGCAATCAATTCTCCATGAATTACTAATTTGGAAAAGAAGTTCTTGAATTCATTAGAGATATATTCACCACCATTTTCGCTCCTTAGAGCCTTCACCTTCTTCCATGTACCTTTCTCTACCAGTGCTTTGAACTCACAAAACTTGGATAATTTATGATATTTATTTTGTAGAAAGAATATCCAACACTTTCTAAAAAAATTATCAACAAAAATCACATCATACCTGTGCTTTGTTGTGGAAGGTGTAGATAATGGTACACACACATCTGAGTGAACTCTCTCAAGGATTGTTGTTGCTCGATTCTCCTTCTAATGAAAAGTGGCTTTAGTATACTTCCCCATGGTACATCCCTTGCATGTTTCTATCTGTGCAAGAGTACCCTTTGGATGACCTGTAGAAATCTGTTGCATGATCCTCAAAGAATTGTGGTGTAGATGGCCCAATCTCCTATGCCATAACTAACTTGTATCCCAGTTCACCACCTTACCAGCTTTATTGCTCAATGTTGCACAACCATATACATCAAGTTTGTAGAGTTTCTTTCCACAAACCCCAATATTCTTTACCTGTCCTATGGCTTTGCAATGAAGGAATGACTTTCCTTCACTGAAAACCACATCATATCCAAGATCCTCCAACATAGCAACTGAAACTAAATTCTTTTTCAAGCCTAGTACATGAATGAAACATTTTAATATAAAATGTTTACCTGAATATCTCTGGAAAGTAATTGTACCAATCCCGATAGCGTTATACCTCCCGTCATCACCCATCTCGATGGGCATCTGAAGATCCTTCCCCCTCAATCTACTAAAGGGTTCTTTGTTTCCCATCATGTGTAAAGATGCTCCACTATCTAGTACCGCATAGATCCCATCATAGTTGACGCCATGCATGCAATGAGAGACAAGTCCAACTCAAATTGTGAGGCCAAAGCTTCACCCAATGTAGCTCTCGGATCCTTCTTGATGTTCTTCTTATTTTGTGGACAATTTTTGGCATAGTGTCCATGATCATGACAGTGAAAACATTTCACCTTTTACATGTCACACTTCTTGCCTTATTTTCCGGTCTCCTATTTAGAATGTGACTTCTTCCCCTTTCCCTTCTTTTCATTACCAGCCAAGGCACAATTTTCTTCATCATCAGTCTTGGATGAGAATCCATCACTGATATTCTTCCAAAACTCTTCTTGTACCAAATCCGACCATATTTTCTTCCAATCTGGAAACTTCTCACTCCCATTCACAGAGTCCTGGTAACTATGCAAACTCTTGGGAAGGCCTAGAAGTGCTAGTCTCACCATGTCATCATCAACTACAATAATTCCAATGCTGCCAAGCTCATCTCGACATTGAGTGAACTTGGTCAAGTATTTTTGGATTATGTCGCCCTTCTCCATTTTTATTTTCCTGAGCTTGTCCTTGAGCACCCTTTTTTTGTGGTCATTTTTGCTTTGAAACTGAACTTTCAAGGGCTTCCACATAGCATATGGAGTTTCCTTTCCATGGAGACTCAAGACAATATGATATCGAACTCCCTCTAACAAGATCCTCCTCGCCTTTGGTACCTTATCCTGCCATGCATCAAGAAGTTGAGCATCTGTTGTTGCGGACTTGTGAATATCATTATCTAGGAATTCATTCAACCCATTGTCCTCCAACACTACCTCCATCCTGTCCTTCCATGCAATATAATTTGAACTTCCCTCGAGTGCATATTTGAGTCTCAATCCATTGAATGACATCTTGATCTGCTTCTAGCTCCAAAGAAAGTATCTGCAAATTTGAATATTGTTCAACACAAACTCAATTTCTTCTCCACTATTTTGATTCATGGCACTCTGATACCATGTATAAATTACACCGATGGATTCAATCCTATTATGTAATGTACTGAAACAAGATACTGAATCCTTCTACAATATTTGCGGAATATAAATCATGATCGCTCAATCACATGCAAGTAAGAGAAAGAAGAAAAAAAATCATACAACACAAGATTTTCCTAGGGAACGCAACTGCTCAAAACCCCTACATATTTTTTGTATAATCAACCAAGGAATCATGAAACAATACAATGCATGTGTGCTCACCACAACCTCATACACTCTACCAATTTTCTCACACTGATCTAGGAAAAATTGGACCAATACACAACCAATTTCCTGCCCACCTTCAGCCTGCCTAGCTCACACAATCCCTAGGAAAAATAATTCCTATTAAATAGGAATTCCAACCTTCCTTTATTGTGCAATCCATCATGGGCTTCCTATAGCTTTATAATTGCGCTCGGGCAATTTGCTAATAATACAAATAATAGTTTACTTGCCTTTAACCTTTGTCTCAATTGGGTTGTCATCAGAATTGACATGCATACAAATATTAATAGTGAGTCATTAGTTACTTGGTAGATCACTACTTGTGAATTAAATCTATTTTAATTCACCTGATCTTCCACTAGCTCATCATTCAACTAGAACTAGTTAAATTGATTTTAACTCAATTAATTTGAGTTAACTGATTGCACTCACACCATACTAGTGCCACAACTGCAACTGGCCCTGTAAATAATCTAATCACTCTACATGGCTATCCATTGACCCTCAACTCGAAATTCTTGAGCTAACTAAGTCTATTACACTTAGTTAACTATTACAAGTTGTTATGATATACAATTACAATTTATTTTCCAATTTATTTAAAAATTGGTCACCCACATTAGCACTATTGTGTCAATGAATTACTCACTCATGTGTGACCTCGAATCCCACACTATTATCTAGTGCATTTTCTTGTTGAATTTCAACAATTGTAACAACACCCTTCTAAATTCAATCGTTAACCCTATAAGTATTTTATGTTTGAGTTGTAACAAATCAAGTAATTATATTAATAGGGGGTCATTAACAATAATTGATAAAGTATCTTACTTTCTTACTGCATGAATTCATCCCTCTCTACAAAGGGTCAAATTGGGAGTTGGATTGTTTGACTCCTAACAATAAAATTTTAATTGGGTCCACCCAGCAAGGATCTCATCTGGTCGTTAAGTTGGATTCAAGGGCATTGGATCATCTCTTCTTCCATGTGTCTCCCCTGTAGCTTCCTTATTACTTGGTACTCATTTGGATTCATACTTGTGTGTATATCAAAGAGTTAGTTGTGGTTCATTGAGGAGAAGACATATATTTTAATGTTGCATTCAATAAGATGGGGAGGGAGATTGGTTTTCAATAGAATGTGATGAACCTACAACCCTTCATTGTCTTTGGGCACGAATAGTCCATGCCCCAATAAAGAATATTTATGCTTCAAATCTAGGATGTAATGTAAATGTGTTAAGTTAGAAGGTGGGAAAGGGAGTTTCTTTTGCAATCCAAGAGATTTCTACTTTGAAAAATTCCTTGTGTAATCAATCAAATAAATTTGTTAGTAATTTTCCTTTAAAAGTAAGATAACTTTTATTTATAGCATATATATGTTATTGAATTTCTAGTTTTGTAATTTATATCATTTTTTTTACAAGGGTGATGATTACCTTTCGTTAGGGATTACATGAGGGAATCATTGCTTCTAGATTTTCTATAGTCTACATGTACCATTTTTCACCTTAGAATTTTCCAATTTGGGACTACTTAGTTTTAATGGGAAGGAGAACATATTTTGTAGGTTTTGGAAGCATGCCAAGATTGACATGAATTCCCTCTATGTTTATTTTATTTTTTCCTTAAGTTTTAGCGTGTAAAGGATCATTTTTCAATTCCAATGTGGGTTGTGTTGATTCTAGATCCATCAATTGGCCTCACTATTCTTCATACTGCAATTTGGAAATTTAGTATTTCTTGTACCTCCTTCTGTCCCTTCTCTTTCGGTTTCTCTCCTCCTATAAGTCTGGGTGGAAATGTTACTCTAGCCTCCCAATATTTCTTTCTTGGTGTTGGGAATTTTGTTGTTCCAGCGAGGGAAGAGGAATTTACCTCTATTTCAGTGGGGTATGACATTGCATCCTTTCTTCCTCGGAGAAAATTAGGTCTCATTCATGAAAAAATTTTAGTTGGGCTCATGTCAGGTGTTGGAAAAATATGCATGTGGAAACTTGTCCCTCAAAAACTCGCCACATCAAAAAGGGTAGAATTCATAACACAATTTTTGTAGGATTTACTGCATCTCTAGCTTCACCAAAACCAAGCCACTTCAATTTTGATTGTTTCCACAGAATTATTTGTGCAACACATAGTGAAATTGTAGGATATTGAGAATGAGTTGGCAACACTTCGCTAACAATTATTAAACTTTTAACTTTCTCCAGGCCAACATACTCAAGTTGGGACCTCTCCAATTTATTCATCTTTTCTAGCCATAGGACGTTTTCTAGATTTGAATGCTTCTCCTAATGACAAGCCTAAAAAAGGAACTAATACTTCCCCCCTTCTCCTATTTAGATTCAATGTAGTTTAAATGTATTAATATATTAGAGTTGTTTTTGATACTTTATGTTTTTAAGCTAATTAGTTTCACACTTAATGTTACTAGATAGTTTCATTTTTGTAATGTTAATGTAATACCATGTCTCCAAGAACGTATATTAATATTAATATAAATATTGTTAGTTATTGCTATTAAAAAAAATATTCTAATGATATAAATAGTCATCATACTATATTTTAAGAAAAATATTTATACTTGTATGCTAAGAAATCTTTCAGTGATAATCACATCAGAGAAAAAAAAATTGACACGTTTTGAACCATCTAGTGTGGTTCATCTTCACTAAAAGATGCAAAACCAAATCTTAGCATCAAATTAAATAGATGTAGAGAGATTTTTTCTCATCATTAGAATATAACAACTAGTTTTGACTGAAGAATTATTATTTATTAAAAAACAAATTTTTAATATAAATAAAGTAACGATTGGAAAATAGCTCTAAATAAAGGTCCTTTAGAAATAACTAAAATTAAATAATAATAGATCAAACTTAGTTATTCAAACTATAAAACTAATAAATAAAATAAATAAATGCATAAATAAATAAATTAAAAATAAAATAAATAAATAAAAATAACGAATTAAATTGATTTTAATATTATTATTATTATTATTTAAATAGAAAGAAAGGTCCTATAGAAATAATTAAGATTAACTAATATGGCCAAACTTAATTTTTCCAAACAACAAAACCAATAAAATAAATAAATAATAACACACACACACACACACACATATAATAAAATAATACTAAAAATTATGAAAGAATAATAATAATAATAAAAATAATATCCACGGGGTCTTGAATAGACGGTGATCGGGTTCTCTGTTGAGGCAATCCTTGATGTGAAGTCACCAGTTCAATTTCTCCCCCCGGTAATGGTTATATATTGGAAATGATGAATATTTAGTCCTTCCAAGCTTAATAATAATAATAATAATAAATACATTTTTAAAACTTATAAAGGAAATGCATGGTTCTGATACTTGTTAATACTCCAACCATCGTCTCGATTCATATTGATAAGCATTCTTTCAATTTCCAAGTCCCTCCTAAACTTACGGTCATGAAAGGCGAGGAGTGGGACCTTCCATGTTTTATGTTGGGTGCATGCTCATGAATCATTTGATTAATTGAGCAGCCAGTTTCACCAATGTATGAAGTCCTAAAGGAGCATGGGATGAGGTAAACACCTTCCCCATCTTTAGGGTTCACAAGGTCCTTCATTGATCTTACTTAGCAGTGTTTAGGGGCCTAAATGTCGAAGGAACCTTATGATTTTTTAGGATCCTTGCAATATTTTCCATGGTCCCTTAGATAAATAGAAGATGCACCCCTAAAAACCGATCTTTAGAATATTTTTTAATTCTAGGACATTTTTCATCCTTTAGGAAATCTTTAAGACATTGGTGCCTACTATAATCATTCTTATTAAAAACATTAAGGATATGATTTTTCTCATCAGTAAGGTGGCTTTCATGAAAATCTCATAACCTCCGAGTGGCTAAGGTGTTGCAAACACCTAGATTTTGAGTAGGGAAATGATGCGAATTAGAATGAAGATATTGTTCAATATGATTTTTCTTCCCAAAAAAACCTAGTGGGATAAATAATCATAATCTCTTTCTGAAATAAGAACATCAAGGAAATGTATTCTACCATCAATTTCACATTCCATAGTAAACTTTATGGAACTATATTGATTGATAAGATGGTGGAAGAAGAGCTCCAAATTTTCCCAACCACGAGACGAGATGACACAAGTGTCATCCACAAACATTCTACAAAGTTTAGGTTGGAATAGAGTTGAGGACAAGGCCTTGGATTTGAAGTCCTCCATGAACATATTAGCCACTATGTGGGAAAGGGGGGAACCCATGGCAACGCCACAATTTTTTTCATAAAATTCCCCTATAAATGTGAAGGTTTTCACATTTAGTCATAATATTAGTTTTTTTTTTAAAATTAATTATATAAAAAAAATTAGAAACATCCAAAGCATTGAGTGACAACCTACCCATCATCAATCTCAAACAATATAGCTTATACTTACAAAATAAAAATTAATATGATCAATATTGATTAATGATATTAATATTATTATCCATGTTTTTTGTCGAATAAATAACTTTATTACCTTCTAAACAAGTTTTTACATGAGAGTGTTGGATTTTTCAGATTGGTGAGTCACTAGGGAAACCTTACCATGTCCAAAAATTTACTCTTTTAAGAGGGGCAAATGAAAAGAAACACTTACATATTTAAAATAAAAAATAAATATATGCTTAAATTCACCCCTTTGAGGCCTTTAGAGGAAGACAAAGAGTCAAATAACTAATAAATTGAAAGCATAATAATAATACATAAGCTAAGAGGATGGATCTAATTAAGTTGTTGCAACCTAGAATGACTTCTTGTTGCTACTCAGTGAGAAAGCAATAGGATGGGGGGTCCTAAAGTGATTTTTAATACACTCCAATCAATGATCTAGGTCCATCATGTGTCGATGTAGGTGCTTCGTGGAGAGGATGAGGTCC
Organism: Pinus albicaulis; assembly: GCA_034641835.2. Classification (NCBI taxonomy): domain Eukaryota; kingdom Viridiplantae; phylum Streptophyta; class Pinopsida; order Pinales; family Pinaceae; genus Pinus; species Pinus albicaulis. The sequence goes on along the minus strand of CM076576.1, from coordinate 688,901,958 downwards.
TCCTTGTCTTCATTCCTATCTAATAATACTTTTCCTAGTAAATACTTCATGTGCCAATAAAGGTCGATTATGGATATGTATTGATTATATTGTCCACAATTGTGACCTACATCAAGTACCCAATCGATCATATATTTCAATACCTTTGTGTTTGAGAGAAGATATTCTTGGTGATTTATGTCCCTTTGGGACTCTGAGAGTTCTTCTTGAATAGGAGGCAAGGTGAGATCCAAAAAACATGATGTCAAGCATTTATCTCTAAGTTGAGCCCATGTGTTGCCCCAAATTATGTGCTCTTCAAAGTACACTGCCTCCTAATGGACACGAGCTCTTTGATAGGGAATGTTGGCTACATGAGGAGGAAGGGTGGACCTAAGAGCAAGGACAAGAGTGTTTAAGAAGAGATAGGGTGAACAAGGGTTGAGGTTTCCATAGGAAAATGTGCATGGAATAATGTGTAGGACAAGGGGAGAAATCAAGAGATGACCCAACAAGAAGAAACTTTTCTAAGAAAGGATGGGTTTAGAGTGATAATGTGCCCAATTAGAGTGTTGATAAATAATGAGGTGTCAACAAATTTTTAGGGGAATATAAATTGATAAGAAATAAATAGAACCCAAAACCTCAGCAAAGATGGAGTTCAAAAACGAGCCACCTAAATGCATAAGGGAAAGAGATAAAAAAGGGGGTGAGGATCGACCTATAAAAAGGTGTTGCTAGCTTGCTGTCGAGATGGATTCTCTATACATCGAAGCTCCTGATCCAGGTTGAAAAGAAATATATTTCTTTGTTGGATAACGACTTCTAGTGGCTAACACAAATTGCAATTTTAGGTTGAGAAAGGAAAGTACCAAAACCATGGAACAAAACTCACTAATGAGCTATAATTTCTTTCCAAGAATATTTATGAAAGGAAATAAAGTATAGGGTCTATATATACAAATGAGGAATACTCTACTTTGTGCATGGTGTGTAGGAATGGGCAAGGTCGAGCTAGCAATGAAGGACCTAACTCCTTCAAGAGAAATGGTTCTACATTTCAAGAACCCAAAATTTAGCCACTTGAAGCACCCAACATTTCCAAAGAGCCTTATGTTTGATTTTGTTGTCGAATGTGATGGGAGTGGTAACTAAAACATTTTCATTTCCTCATTAATGGTTGTAACATTCAACCAATTACACAAGGAACACATGTTAGGTGAGGAAGAGAAACGATCATCTGCCAAGTGAATGGGTTTGTTGCATGGCTAAAGTGCAAGGGTGGTGATCCATTTAATGAACTCTAGACAACAAACTAAGGGTGTTCTCAATGTTGTGACGACACTTCATGTTTAAACAATAAAAGGGCGTGTTACCACATCCCCAGTCATGTGGCCAGATGGAATGATATCGTCCTTGCTCACACACTCTTGCATATAAAATACACCATCCCGAGAATATTATTATCATGATTACCATATATATTTTAATTTGATACAATAAATATAAAATTCCTCTAGTATTTTTGAGTAAGTTAATTAGAATTGGTAATTAGGTAGATAACATTCCTATTATTAATTCTAACTATTCTAGCTGCTCTTAAAAAATGGTTTGTAACACTCCCTTTTATAATATTTATTTGTAAAAAAAGAAATTTAATTAATTAATTTTAATAAATTAATAAATTTACTCAATCAACAAAATTAACTTGTGTAAAATATATCACAAAATTTCAGGAAAAAATACAAAATTGTTGTTTCAATCACAAACATTTAAAAGCAGTCAGTGATTTTAGCTATAAGATATTTTTAAGAATAAGAAACGTGTTAAGTCTTGTGTAAAATTTTCATGAGATAATATAACCAGATTGAATGACCAACCCAATTTGCAGTGTGGGACTTTGCACATTAGAATAGCTTCACTTTATTTTATATCTCTGAAAGAAAAAAAATGCATCAAGTATTATCATCCCTGCCACAAGGCAGTTATAAGTTATAACGCTTTTGATTTGTGGGTTGACCATCAATTATACCTTGTTTGATTTTCAATTATAAAATTGCATCAAGTATTATTATCCCTACCACAAGGTAGGTATACACTATTTGATTTGTGAGTTGACCATCAATTATCCTCTGTTTGAATAAAAATCAAATGTTGATGGACAAAGTTAACCTTATACAACCATGTTTATTTTTATTTTTTTAATTTAATTTATTTGAAATTTATTTTTATTTTTTTAATTTAATTTATTTGAAATTTAATTGGTTTAGGGGTTTCACTTTTATTTTAAAATCATTTTTTTTTATTGTAAGACGTCGTCGTATATTTCACTTGGAGTACCATGCTAGATCTCTTTCATATTTAATGGCTATAATCAGCAATTACTCATCTCTACGAAACCACATTTAAATTCTAGTTATTTATGCCTGGGTCTACATTGCATATACTTTCCTGATATAAACAAAAAGTATTGATTATACTTTAACATCATACATCCTTATCGAAATCTAAGATAACCATTTCTCAAATCCAAACTTAGTCATTGTTATCAGAAATGAGATTTACATGTTCTATTAACATAACAACTTATACTAATATGGTTATTAAAAACTATCCCATTGCTTCTTTCACTGTTGTGATGATTATAGTTGGAAATAAATATATTTTACTAGGAAAATTAGAACTACTGCACAAAAAATAGAACATATTTTTCAACGAAATTGCATTATATTATTATTATTATTATCAAATTTTAATGTCACGTCAAGCCAGACACCAAATTGGTATAGGATACGCCCTTGTTTATTGTTCTAATCAGACGACCCAAAAATATAATATATCACATATCTAAGTAATATGACAAGCTAATCCTTATAGAGTATGAAATTTACATATTAATTATTAAACACAGTATTTGATCGACATATTTCAAGAGAAAAAATTTAAGGTGCCATAGCTGGAACGACATGCTTTCAACATGCTTTCGACATTATTCTATAAAGAAAGTAAATGTACATGTACGTGCATTTAGCTAATTCTTTTATGGGACAAGATTTTTTAAAAGATATTCCTAGAAACAATATATATCCAAATTTAGCATAATAAAAGTCTTGCAGTTAACTTTGTATTTTTTTTTTGCGAATTTCGTAGAGCCTTTACATTTTCTATTTATCAAAAAGCATGTTGCTATACAAATATTGTTGCATGTAGTAGCCTCAACCTTCCCAAAGAAAACCAGGTCTGTTGGCCACCTGAGTGAATTAAAAGCCATCCAGTATTGGAATTATTTTTTCCTTCTACTTGCCGCTATATCTACTTTACTATGTCCATAAAAGTTACATTTTAAACAAAATCTATAAAAGCTTGCCGCAAAAATCATTTAAAACTATAAAAAGAAAATATCACCCATCATAAGAGTCAATTGGAGCCGAGTCTTTTGTAGTAGATCCCGACATATCTACTTGCTACATTCCTTGAAGTTGACGTTCAATCCTCCCGATTCTTGCCGTAGCATGATATAGAGACATGGAAATTTCTCGGATTTCCTGTTTAATCTGTTGCAATTCTGAAACCACTGCTGGGTTTCCTTCTGTTTCCTGCATGCTTGTCATGGCCTTCGCCAAGACACATTTGAGTTTCCAATAAGTGTTAACAGATTGATAGAACATAGATACCCTTCCTCTTGTATTCCTTGGGTCACAGAGGAAGTCCATGGTTACCTCCTGTTGTTTGATGTCTTCATCATCATAGTTGCTCTCTCTTTCCCATCCATGAATGGTATTGTGGATTTGAGATGGGTTTCCAACTTCATAAAGATCGAATATATTTTCCAGAACTTCCTTATTAGTTTTCCTTCCTCGCTTGCTTGGACCCTCATTCTGAATTGTTTGCTTCTTCTTTCCTTTTACTATTCCTTTTTGTTTCCCAGGTTGTCCTTTTGCCATGATAGATTAACAAAAAGATCCCCCTGTAAAAGTGTAAGATAATCATGTATATGGCAGAGTAAAATCAATAACATAATTCTAGTGAGCGTTGGTGGAACCCTCTACTCCAATATAAATAGGTGGAGCCTCATTCATTGCCGCGCAAACAGTAGTATGTATGGTAAGAATTTTCACTACATATACCATCTTGTAGAAAGGATATTGCATGTTTACTTTACAACAGAGGCCTCTTATTAGACACCATTTACGACTTGGGTAACGTAGATAAAAATTGGGCCAACACTGAAATTGAGGGAAGAATCAACTGGGGCAACACAGATTACAACTGGGCCAACATTGAAATTGAGGGAAGACTTTCAATTTATACTGCGTAGGCAGGTGGAGGGTTTGTAAGCTATCATTACTAAACATGCAAACCTGCTCATAAACCTAATGACACTTTTCATTGATGGTATCCCAGGAACCTGACCCCATAGAATGACTCTTCATGCAGTATAGGAAAAGTAAATATAAACTCATACCATACGACTTTACCACAATACCAGGCTTTAAAATTTTGTAGAGATACCTTCCGGTTTTAACTTGGGTTTGTAGTTGGGCACAAAACAAATAATTTTTTGTAGATGGGCTTCTAAAGTAGGGTTTGATATCTGGGACAAGATTTATGAGGGGCAGCATGCAAACCTCAATGACCAACCCTTCAATTACTTTAAAAACAGAAGAAAAGAAGACCATACCAAAATGGTAAGATATCCCATTAGAGAAACAAAACAATGCACATATTTCATTGCAACCATCACCTTCGCCTTCATTGTTTAGAACTAGAACAGGAAATTGAGATACCAGGGTAACAAGAGCCATTGCATACCAATTAACCCGGCGTCGATGTCGCTGCAGAACTTCCTCCGCTTCTTCGACCTGATATTCAAACTATCTTCCGTTAACATTCCCTCTCTGCAGTTGTGTTTTACACGTTACCCCTCTCTGCAACCGGCGTATTTTCCCATTCTTCTCTGACATGCTTTGCTATCCTTCTATGTTTTAATTATTTTCCATTATGGTTGATCGTGCCAAGTATAGGCGTGCAACATTTCATTAATGATCATCCTCGATGGATGGTCAGGTGCGCACCTCCACATGGCACCTACCGTCGTCCATTCGTTTCCTCATGACACCCTGATCAGGGGTTGTTAGCCCTTTTTTTGTCTCTTTCTAGGATGAGTTGTAGCGAGTGTAACTCTATATTCCATGCCTGATGGTGTTGATTAATGTCCAACTGTCGACCTTCATTCTTGCACCCATAAGAGTAAAAACCTAATAGACGGATGCACCCTTCATAAAAACCTACCAATAAAAAAAACACTATAGAAAAAATTCATTCAACTCACATCTTTACATGAAAAATTGATTCAATCGTAACCATCTACCTGCACGATGCGAACAGATAAGTCATTGACAGTAAATTATGATACCCATTTTATAGCCACTAATGAGAGTGGAAAAAATGCATGATACATATCATCATAATGTGAAAATTTGATGCACAAGTGTCAAGTGGGAATGTCAACAAAGATAGAAACCATGCACCGCTCATTCATACCTCAAGAAAAAGACAAAAGTGGTTAACATGTTAACACCATCTAACAGACCAATATCTTATATCTTCAGGTCATAACTCACCGAAAACCTGACATTGAAGAAGGTTTTCCCAATGTTTATCAAGTTTAGTGTGTTTGACTCCAAAGTTAGTTAGAAATTTGGAAAGGAAGTGGAGAGGTCTTTAAAAAGTAAGTGTTAATGGACATTAAGTTGTATTAATGTTTTAAAAATTTAGAAATGTTTGACTCCTTAGTTAGTTAGAAATATGGAAAGGAAGTGGACAGGTCTTTAAAAAGTAAGTGTTAAAGGAATTTAACTTGTATTGTTTTTTTTTTTTAATTTGAAAAATGTTTATTATTTTGGTCGAATAGATTGTTTATATTTTAATAAAAAATTGTGGCAATTTATATTAAAATGAGAATACACATGAAAAAAAAAAATATATAGTATAGATTATATTCATCTATAATTCATTTAATTTGAAATAATTATGAAATCCTTCATCTTAACAAATTCACTATAATTTACTTTTATTAATTTTTTATTATTTTTTCAAACCAAATTTATTATTTAAAAATAAACTTTAAAAAAAATCAATATTAAATTTATATAAATATGAAAAATATATTATAAATAATAAAACCACAATTTCATGGAACAATTTATTACCAAATTGAAAAATATATTATAAATAATAAAACCACAATTTCATGGAACAATTTATTACCAAATTTTAATAAAAAATCAAAACATTGAAAGAAATACAAGACCTCTCTAATTTCTCACCAAAAAGTTAAAGTTCTCCATCAAGTCGAGACTTTCAATTTTGTATTTCATCTTTATGAATATCCTCCATATTTGAATAAATAAATGCATATTTTCCTAATTCTGGTGTATGAATGGTTACATTTTTAAATATATTTTATTTATATATTTAGATTATGTTTTTATTGTTTTTTTACTTTAGTTTAGTTATATTTAAATTAAATGGTAAGAATTGGCTATTAATTAGTTTTTGTTATATAAAATAATTTAATAAAAGAAATTATTTAAGATAATGTAATTATATAAACTAAATTAAATAATTAGTAAATTTTAATAATATTATATATTAAAACAAATCATATGAAGGTTATAAATGATTAAAAAATATATAATTTTTATTAATATAATTTAAATATGTTAATAAACTTAAATGATTGATTTGTTTCTTTATAAAAAAGGTATTTTTAATCAGCTTTAATTTGAAACAATAAAAAAATAAAAAATAGTTTATGTGAGAGTAACAACTTAATTACTCAAATAATAAAAGATACGTAGTGCGCCAGGAACAACTCAATTACTCTAAACAATATTTAAAAAACACTCAAAAAGGGGATAAATTTAAATAGTTAAATTTTTAAGGTTTTTTTTTTTTAAATTATTTTATTTATCTTTGCATTTATCTTACAAAAAAGGGTAATTTTTCAAACTATAATAAAAATAAATTTGGCTTATAATAAAAAATTTAATAATCTCATCTTTAACAAAATCACTATAATAACCAAAATAAATTATGTAAAATGATTCCTAAAGAGAATTACACAACTCCTCTTCTTACCTAAAATAACTATTTAAAACATCTACTCAAATGTTTCCACTTCTTCAAAATATGGTAAAATCTAAAATAAATTGAAAAAAAATAGGTTACAAATTTCCATTTCTCTCTCATAAGGAAAAATTGTTTAAAAAAGGAGCTACTCATATTTCCATTTTTTTCAAAATTTGGATAAACCTATATAAAAACATGACACCATGATTCCTAAATGGATGTTTCATTTTTGAAGAAGAAGAATGAAATCTCATGGGTTTTCACCTCGGATGAAATGGTGATGCCTTGTATAGACACAAGCATAAAGTATCATGAACAAATTGAAAATGTTGCGTGTATAGTATTAGTGAGAAATATATTTCTAAAAATATAGTTGCAGAAGTTCCAAGTCCTATAATATTTAATTATTTATTTTATTTTATTTTATTTTTAAGTAATTTGAGAAAGTCAAAATGTTTACATGTCATCACCTTACAACACTTATTCCAAACTGGGGTGGAAACTTCCTTTAAGCATAGTTAAAATTTATAAAAAAAATACATTTTATATTTAAAAAATCCAAAAAAAAATCAAATTTTAACTCAAAATAGTTTGTGACGATATTTAAATGGACAACATTATCATTAATTATTTTTTCCCCTTAAACTTTGTAGTCAAACTTAATCTCCCTTTTTCAAATTTGTATTTAGTCAAATTTAGTTGATGATGCATGTCAACAACCAACTCTAATTATATGTCTTTAAACTTGGGTCTTAAAAGGACTTGGAAGGTAACTCAAGGTATAAACATTCTCAAAAGAAATATTGTCAAAAGAAAGAACTTCTGAAGATGTTCTCATGCTAGAGAAATATTGTTGAGTGGAGTATGAGGCTTAGAAAGAACGCTAGAAGAGGTTCTTAGCGGCTGTTAGGGTGTCTCAAATGTTTCTTAAATGAAATTGGGTAGGGTAGATGTCCTTCACACTGAGTAAATATTGTTGGGTGGAGTCTGAGGTTGAGAAAGAACTCTAGAAGAGGTTCTGAGAGGATATTAAGGTTTCTCAAATCTTTCTCAAATGCAATTGGTAGGGTATATGTCCTTAGTAGTGAGGATAAATAGAACCCAAAACCTTAGCAAAGATGGAGCTCAAAAATGAGCCACGTAATTGCATAAGAGAAAGAGATTAACCAGGAGGTGAGGATGATCGACCTAAAACAAGGTGTGGCTAGCTTGTTGTTGAGATGGCTTCCCTCTACATCGAAGCTCCTGATCCGAGTTTGAAAAGAAATATATTTCTTTGTAGTGGCTGACACAAATTTCAGTTTGAAGTTGAGAAAGGAAAGTGCCAAAACCATGGAACGAAGCTCGCTAATGAGTTGGAATTTTTTTTCGAGAATATCTAGGAAAGCCAAGAAAGTATAGGATCTCTATAATCAAATAAGGAATACTCTACTTTGTGCATGGTGTGTAGGAATGGGCAAGGTCAAGCTAGCAATGGACCTAACTCCTTTAAGAGAAATGATTTTAAATTTCAAGAACCCCAATTTAACCACTCAAAGCACCCAATGTTTCCAAGGAGTCTTATGTTTGATTTTGTTGTATGATGTGATGTGAGTGGTAACTAAAACATTTTCATTTAAAATCCTCATTAATAGTTGTAACATGTGACCAATTTTTCAAAAAAAACATGTTAGGTGAGGAGGTGCAAAAATCATCTTCAAAGTAAATAGATTTGTTGCATGGATGAAGTGCACGAGTGGTGATCCATTTAATGAACTCTAGACAAAAAGTGAAGGGTGTGCCCAATGTTATGACTGAACTTCAGGTTTAAACAATAAAAGGGGGTGTTGCCACATCCCCAATCATGTGGCCAAATGGGCTGACATCGTACTTTCTCCCACACTCTTACATGTAAAATACCCCATTCCGGGAATATTATTATCGTGATTACCGTATATATTTTAATTTGATACAATAAATATGAAATTACTCTAATCATTTCGAGTAAATTAATTAGAATTGGTAACTATGTAGATAACATTCTTATTATTAATTCGAACGATTCTAGTTTCTCCTTAGAAATTGTTTATGACACTCCTTTTTATAATATTACTTTGCAAAAAGACAATATAATTAATTAATTTTAATAAATTTAGTCAATCAACAATATTAACTTGCTTCAAATATATCACAAAATTTCACAAAATTTCAGGAAAACATACATAATTGTTGTTTCAATCACAAGCATTTAAAAACCATCAATGATTTTAGCTTACGATATTTTTAAGAATAAGCAACATATTAGGTCTTGTGTAAAATTTGTATGAGATAATATAGCCAGATTGAAGGACCAACCCAATTTGTAGTGTGGGACTTTGCACATTAGAATAACTTCACTTTATTTTATATATTCGAAAGAAAAAGAAAAAATGCATTAATTATTATTTGTTGTAAGTATAATGAGTTTGATTTGTGAGTTGACCATTAATTATATTTTGTTTTATTTGGAGTTGTTTACGGAGGTCGAGGAATTACTCGGAGAGTAAAAAATGGTTGAATCAGGGAATTTGTTTTTTAAATATTGTAGTAGCAGTGTTTGAATCATGTTTTTTATGGTGGAAATTGATTCAGCATCATAAAAAACACCAAAGGCACCCAAAATCTTGAATTTTGATAGCTATAACCTAAATTTACAAAATTCCATGCCGAATTTTGTTAAAATCTTGCCGAAATTTTTATTTTATAATTATTGTTTATTGTCAGACATCGTTGTATGTTTCACTTGGAGTACCATGCTAGATCTCTTTCATATTTAATGGCTATAATCCGCAGTTACTCATCTCTACGAAACCACCTTTAAATTCTAGTTATTTATGCCTAGGTCTACATTGCGTATACTTTCGTGATATAAACGACAAGTATTGATTATACTTTAACATCATACATCCTTATCGAAATCGAAGATAACCATTTCTCGGATGGAGACTTAGTCACTGTTATCTTAAATGAAACAACCTATACTAATATGGTTATTACAAACTATCTCACCTCTTCTTTGACTAATATGCATTAGAACACAATTGCCATGATTCAAATGTCAATGAAACTGTATTATATTATTATTATGTTTATTATTATTATCCAATTTTAAGGTTATGTCAAGCCGAATACCACATTAGTGTATGATACCTTTTTGTTTGCAGTACAAGGGACCCACTTCCGCACACTGATTTGATTGCTAAGTCTACTAAAGAATACATACTCTACTCTCTTATGGTTTTTGAACTTGTCATCTCTTAGGAAGAAACACATGCTCTTAACCATTATGCAAACTCAAACTATATAGATACACTCAAACTATATAATTAATATAATGTACTCAAAATAAAGTTTGAACAATCGATAAAAATTTCTCTTACTTAATATTAATTTACAAAGTTCTGAGAAAGAATTTAATAATTTTAATATTTTAGTGGATAAAAAATAAAAGTGGCAATATTTTTGTACAGCATATATTAATATTTATGTTTATTTCGACTCATGATTAACTAAAGATACAACTAGGGGCTAGCGCTGCATTTTTCCAAAATCGATTATACAATTGAAGAATCCAAGAGTGTAATATGTCACATATCTAAGTAATATGACATGCAAGGCCTTATAGAGTATGAAATTTGCATATTAATTCTTAAACACAGTGTTTGATCGACATTTTTCAAGCGAAAAAATTTAAGGTACCACATCTGGAACAAGATGCTTTTCACATTATTTTATATAAAGAAAAGGTAATTTACATGTACGTGTTTTTAGCTAATGAGAAGCTACAACATGTACTATGAGATTTGATTCATTTCATCGAGATTTTTTAAAAGATATTCCTAGAAACAATATATATAAATCTCCAAATTTAGCAAAATAAAGACTTGCAGTTTAATTTTTTTAACACTATGTCGCATTATAGTAGAAACCTAATAGACAAATGCACCCTTCATAAAACTTACCATTATAGTAGAAACCTAATAGACAAATGCACCCTTCATAAAACTTACCAATAAAAAAGACTAGAGAAAAAAATCATTCAACTCACTTTGTTTTTTTTTTTTTAATATAATTTAAATACGTTAATAAACTTGATTTGTTTTTTTATATAAAAACATATTTTTAATGAGCATTAATTTGAAATAATAAAAAATAGTTCATGTGAAAGGAACAATTTAATTATTCAAATAATAAAAACTAGTCACTGTGTGTAATGTTCCTAGTTTCTATGTTTTTATTAGACATTTGAACAAGTTTTAAAGGGTACAGTGGACTTTAAAGGAAAATAACTGTCTGAATTTATTTTATTATTTTAATTTAATAAAATAAAATGGAAATTAAATTATGCAAAGACTAGATTATGATTAGAGATCTGGAAACTAAATCCATGAGGATAGATAAGATTCATAAGACTTTCCTCAGTTCTCCAAAAAATCTTAGAGAAAATAAATTGAATATTAAAAATTAGATTGGAGATAAAAATCTAAAAAGTTGCCCAGTAAAGAGGAAGTTACTGGGAAGAGGTGGAATAAAGCTAGAAAGAGGAAAATCTAGCTTTAAAGTACTTTTGTGGAAAAAATAAAAGGAAAGCCTAGGCAAAAAAGGAAAACAACATCCTGAATTAACTCGACGCAGTTAAGGAAACAGGCTGAGGGGAAAGCAGGCTTAAATAAGCAGATTTAGGATAGACAAGGGGGTTTCTATTGCTAGAGGATTTGATCTCCGCTTGGGGGGAGCTGTGGAGAAATAGCTCAAAATTTGGGTGGAATCTAGTCTACCTTAAGTGGTATGCACCAGTTAATTTCATTTTTACTTAGTAATTAGTGTTGTTATGATTTTTCTGGTGAAATAAGATAGTTTATGTAAATGAACTTGTTTAAATCTGAGCATGATTAGATATTGTGAAATTAAGGTTAAGTATAAATCATGTGGGAGGCATGTATATTGAACAGATTAAACTATAATAAATATAGTCTATCTCTGTATTGTTGCACATACATTAATCTAAGGAGTACCAACTCTCAGAATGTCTAATCCTTCTTAAAGGTTTAGATCTAAGGTTAGGTGACTCTTAGAAAATTATTCCGGCTAATATTCTTGTGATAGTATTTGTTGCAAATCAATAATTTATATTAAGAAACTAGTAAAAAATGAAATACATATGTATGACAAATAGTATGTAAATAGTATAGTCAAAAAATATTTTAGGTTGTATTATAAATGCACAAAATCATTCATGAATGGAATATGTATTTAGTAGAAGGAAAATAAATAGATATAACAATGTGTATCAAACTTAACCATTCAAGTGAATTGTAAATAGTAATAGATCTGAGAAATAAATTACTAGCAATAAGATTATCATAGTAACAAGTTACAAGGAGGAACTTAGCAATTACTATAAACTTTGAATTTATGTTTATAAGCAAAGCAGGACTTATGAATTATAAACATAAATTCATTAGAGATGAAATAAGGTTTTTTACAAATATTACAGAGTTATGTAGGTGCAAGATTTACATCCTAATCATTCACAGTCCATAAACCAAACTAGGTATAATTAAATTATACAACAAGAGAACTCTGTCCCTTTTAAATAAACTGGAAAATTTCTTGGGAATTTATGCAGAGATTGCATGTCAAAAAACTCCAAAGTAGAATTATGGACCAACCTGAGGAGTAGGAGTCCATAATTAGACTTAACCGTGAAAGAATTTTAACAGTATGCAAGCCAAGTAGGAGTCAAAAAATACCTGCATCCAACGGAAACTACGAATTAATTTAGGGTCCATGTTATTAAAAGTAATAATCGATTTTAAAACTCAAACAGAGATAAGAGTTTTACCTTGTGAACATAGAAGGGGTATTCAACTTGTAATAATTAGAGAAAATTAATTATTACAGCAAACAATTATTAAGTACAAGTTAATAACGAGTAACAATGACTAGTATATTGACAAAAACACAGTTAAAACTTTATAGGAATAATAATTTCCTAACGGAGGAGTAAATATGGAGAATTCAACATAAATTTCGTAAGGATTATAGCCTTAGAATGTATTGAAACAATATAGTTAAGAGAGCGATAGAAATGAATTTCGAAAACCCTCAACTTATTCTGAACAATACATTCCAAATAAAATTTAAGCGAAATTATGAAAACAAAGAAAACATATCTCCTCGCAAAGAAGGTGTAAGACATATCTCCTCGCAAATAAATCTAGATGTAGCACGAAACCTCCAAACTAGGCATTCGTGAATGCAAAACCATCTTTCCTCGCAGAGTATTACACAATGTAATGATAGGAAACAGTAATGAATAAGAGATATGAGTGAAATCTACAGAGGTTTCGTGGAAATCAAACCAAGAAGAATGCAAACAGAACATATACAGAAATGCACAATGGACAGAAGTAGTGACACTGTAGATACATACCTAAAGAAATTAATATCAATAAAATGCGAAACTCAACTGAGCAGAAACAGAGATCGAAAATCCATCTCGTTCTCGGGTCAGCTGTAAAGGGCAAACAAAATTGATATTAGAATTTTTTTAATACTAAAACCACAAACGAAACAATTGACAGTAAACCACTAAACCTCTTTCCTAAGGTAATTCGTAAACGTCGAAGGGGAAAGTCTTGCTGATAATTCATCGGCTTAACTCACTTATTCATCAAACTCTCATGGGGAGAAGTGACATCGAACCAAAACTACACGGAAACAATGTTGTGTGTTAAGGGTTGCAAGTGTCTCTGCAAACCAAAGCCAAATATGAAAGGTAAGATTAATATCTAGGTTAAAATGCCAGTAGAGGTAATGGCAGCAAATGATAAAATTTGAAAGAAGCAAACTGAAAGGGAAATGTTAAATACATTAAACCTCCAAAATAATTCCAGAACTAAATATAAAGGAAAGCTCCGAGTAGAAGAAATTAATGGACATTAAGATTCATAAGCGTTACCTATGTGGGAAATGCCGAAAATGTGAAATTATTCTCTGCGTAGGAAACGTAGATCCAATCTCTGCGTATATTTAGAAAATTTTCCTTATGAAAACATATCGATGGCTGGAAAGTCGAAATACCAAGTGCCACTAAAAACTGAATTGTATAAACTAGACAGAGGTCGGAAGAATTCCCGCAGATAAATGGGTTAAATCAAGAGTCGTATGGGTTGGTACCCTTCATTAATTATCAAGAATCTCGATGAAAATCTTCTACAGTGGTGGGTGAAATCATCTATGGAGAATTAAGATATATCTAATCACAATAAATGCAATAGGGCTAGAAAATTTAATTAGTAGTGATGTGTAGCCTCTAATATCTGAGATTGCATATGTGATAAGACATGTTAAGTCAAACATCACATTTCAATAGCCATAGGAGTAATACCTCATGAAAACCTAGTCTCATTTAATATCAAAAACTAATCCATAGATATTATACGAGATAAATGAGTTAAGAAAACAAAATATTTAAATAAACACATATAACGCGGTGATGACAATTAATAAGGGTCACATAAACGTGGTAAAGTGATGGAATGACATGGAAGGTGAATAGTATAAACTCATGCTACGAAATTTGAAATCATGTTAAATGGATTGTCTTAAGGGTTCGAGATCTTTATAAGGATTAATAAAACTTATAAAAGAGCCATACCACAGTGATTGCGACTATGAATAAATATATATGTGATAGAGAATATATATACATGGAAAATAACTTTTAGGGTAAAGTTAAACATAATATATATGGTGGAAAGGAAGTTAGAGTTAAAGAAGGTTAAATTTATTAGCATGTAAAGGAAATTGTGGATTATAGTTAAGAGGGGGAATGTAACTATGGTCACTCAATTACATGTAAACTAAATTAGTGATGAGTTCCTAAACTTAGCCTCTCATTGAAAATTTATATATGGAAGTATCAGTCAGCACTAGTATATGAGTAAAATTGAGAGATGTAACTATACAACAAAGTAACTTATTGATGGCAGAAGTACGGAAAATTGTGACGAATAATATTTTGTTCATAGGAGGAAATTAGTGTTAGCACTATGATTAGAAAAATAAATAAATAATTCGAAATGGAGATGTTACAAATGGTATCAGAGCCCATGTTAAAACACTGTGCCATAATGTGTGCTCACACTAGAGAAAAATTATGTTGTTGTAAATTGTTTATTAAATTCATTTTTCACTAATGCTTATTTTTAAGTATAGTGAAATAGTGCAGAACCATACAGATGTAGACCATGAGTGAAGGGGATGAGTTGTATGTGGATTTGGGTGGTGAAGAAAATCCATCAGATCTTAATGCTCCATTGAAGGCTATGATACATTGGATGGAAAGAGAGATGATGCAACTGAAAAACCAAAATGAAAAGCTATCTTTATCCAATGAAGAGAAAGAAATTTTATTCAGAGAATTGACCTCCCAAAACAGTCACGAAGGTGAAGGTTCTGGAAGAAAGAGAAAGGGAATTATAAACCACTCAGAAGAGTCTGAGGAGGATGAAGCCTCTAGACATTAGACTAGAAGGAACAAGGAATTATAGGGTGAATTCTAAAAAATTAAACCTCCCTCCTATGATGGAGAGAAGGAGGAAGATGCAGAAGCTTGGCTTCTAAACATGATAAAGTACTTTCAATTTTATGATTATGAAAGTAACTTGAAAGCTAGGCTGGCTATTTACCAGTTACAAGGGAAGGCTACCTTGTGGTGGGAGGAAACCAAAATGATGCATGTGTTAGATGAGAAAAATGTTACTTAGGAGGATTTCCAAATCAAATTTAAACATATATATATATATATATATGAATGAACAATATTATGATGATAAAGCCAAAGAGTTTCATGAGCTTAGGTTGGGACAACTTACCATTGATGAGTTTGTTACAAAATTCACCAACCTGCTTCGTTATGTACCTTATATAAGGGAAGAGAAGGCAAAGGTACAATGCTTTTTAAACTGTCTACCTACTATTTACAAGGATAAGATAGAATTTGATAATCCCAAGGCAATGGATGAAGTGGTGCGCAAGGCAATACTGTGTTACCAGTAGTTCAAAGGCATAAATGAACAAGCAAAAAGCTAGAAGAACAAAGAAAATGGTGACTCTAGTGGGAAAAGAACAAAACCAACATACTCAAAGAACTTTGGGAGAAATAGCCAAAGGAAGAATTTTACCAAAATAGGAGAGAATCACCCATCCCAATCACAAAAAGGATCTAAACAGATAGATGGAAACAATAAGAGAGAAGGAACTGTTAAAATGAGGGAACCTCTAAAGTGATGGGGGTATGGAGAACCTCATCTGCTGAGAGATTGTCCACACAGAAACATTTATAACATACAAGTGCTGAGAGAGGAAACTATTGTAAATGATGTGGCAAGAAACATCCCAAAAATCAGTGCAGCTCTAGAAGATTATCAAGTTGAACACCAATCCACAATGGTTGAAATAGAGGATATGATTGTTGAATAACCTGTTTCTGTTTTAATAGATCTAGGTACATCTTTAAGTTATATAAGTCCTCAAATGGTAGAAAAATGCAAATTAAAGTCAGAGAAATTTCAGCAATCATGGTTAGTTCAGTTAGCTACCGGGACAAAAAGAAAAGTGACCCATAAATTACCCAAGAGAGCTATAAATTTAAATGGGTACAAAAATGAACTGAATTTGAATATTTTACCTCTATGTTTCTATGATGTGTTGATAGGAATGGACTGGTTAGAAAAACAAAAAGCTATGTTAAATTGTTTAGACAAAACATTACACTGTATAGATGGTGAGGGAAAGCCTGTGATAGCAAAAGGGAAACCCAAACACATATCTGTGAGGAAAATTTCAGCACTTCAATTGAAAAGAACAATAAGAAAAGGTTGCCAAGTATATGCAGTACAGGTAGAGGATTTGGGACAGCAACCTGAAAATGATCTTTTGGAAAACTTACCAGTCATCTGAGAGTTCAAGTATGTGTTCCCAGATGAAATTCCTCATCTACCTCCTAAAAAATAAATTTATTTCTCAATTGAATTAGTACCAGGAGCTACACCAGTCTCTAAAGCCCCATATATAATGAGTACCCTAGATTTGATGGAGTTGAAAATGCAACTACAAGAGTTGATGAGTAGAGGTTATATAAGACCAAGTGTGTCTCCATGAGGAGCACCGGTATTGTCTATAAAAAATAAAGATGGCACATTTAGAATGTGCATAGATTATCAAAAATTGAATAAACTAACCATCAAGAATAGATATCCTCTACTCAGGATAGATGATCTATTTGATCAAGTTAGGGGAGCCACAATTTTTTCAAAAATTGATCTACGACAGGCTACCATCAACTAAGAATTAAAGATGAAGACATAAGTAAAGCTGCATTCAGAACAAGATATGGACACTATGAATTTGTGGTTCTACCTTTTGGGTTGACTAATGCACCTGATACTTTTATGTTCTTAATGAACAGCGTTTTAAATAAGTATTTAGACAAATTTGTCCTAGTATTTATTGATGACATTCTTATATATTCTAAGAATGAATCTAAACGTAAATAACATCTCAGAATTTTCTTACAAACACTCAGAGAACATAAGTTGTATGCTAAATTTAGTAAATGTGAATTTTTCAAAGATAAAATTCAGTACTTGGGCCATATAATTTCATAGAAAGTATTAGAAGTGGATCCAGAAAAGATACAAGCTATAATGGATTGGTCTGTGCCTATTGATGTTTCCTCTGTAATATCTTTCATGGGGATTGTTAGATACTATATGAGATTTGTAGAGAGATTTTCAGCCTTAGCATACCCTATTACATCTTTACAGAGGAAAGGAGTTAAGTTTGACTGAACAGAAAAGTGTCAACATAGTTTTGAATAGTTAAAACTTAAACTTACAACTGCACCTATTCTAAAGATTGTTGATCCAAATCAGGAATTTGTAGTGTGTACAGATGCTTGTGGAAAGAGATTAAGAGGAATGTTATTACAAGAAAACTCAATCATAGCATATGAGTCAAGGAAAATCAAGAAACGTGAACAGAATTATAGTGTTTATGACTTAAAGTTCGCTACTATAATACATGCTTTGAAGATGTGGAGTCATAATCTGTTAGGGAAAAATTTTATTTTGATGACAGATCACATCAGTTTAAAGTATTTCTTCACACAACCTTATTTAAATTCTAGACAATATAGATGATTGTCCTTCCTTAGTGAGTTTGACATGGAGATCAAACATATCAAGGGGAAGGAAAACAAGATTACAGATGCATTAAGCAGAAATGCTTGTCAAAATGTTCATAATGTTGGAAGTAGTGAAAACTTTGATATTGAAGTATTGATACAATAAGTGATGAGACAAGACCCAAAATATAAAAAACTTCAGGAAAAATTTCAAAGACAAGAGATGAAGGGATATACTCAAAACTAGATGGGATTTATTTGTTATAAAGGTAGATTATACATCCCCATTGTGGACCCATTAGAAAGAGAGATTTTAGATGAGTATCATAAAAGACCCTATGCAGGACACCCAAGATATCATAAATTAATTTTAGCTTTAAGAAAGAACATGTTCTTGCCAGGTATGAAAAATGGATGTGGCAAATTATTTAGCTAGATGTTTGGAATGTCAATAGGTAAAGATAGATCATCAACATCCAGCATGATTATTGAATCCTTTACCCATTCCAGAATGGAAATGGGAAACAGTTTCCATAGATTTTATCACCGGTTTACCAAGAATTAAATATCAACATGACTCTATCATGGTAGTAGCTAATACATTGACTAAGGTTGCACACTTTTTAGCAATACAATACACTTTTGGAACAACTCAAGGAGCTAATGTATTTATGAAAGAGATTGTAAAATTGCATGGTATTCTTAAAATGATCATATCATATAGAGATGCAAAGTTTACTTTAGCTTTTTGGAGGAGTCTGTTTGGGGGAATGGGTACCAAATTGAACTTTAGTACTGTCTACCATCCCCAAACTGATGGCCAAACTGAAAGAAAAAACCATATTTTAAAAGACATGTTGATAATGTATGTAATGGACAAACCAACAAAATGGGAGGACTTTCTACATTTAGCAGAATTTTCCTACAACAATAACTACGAAGCCTCAATCAAAATGAGTCCTTTTGAAGCATTATATGGTATAAAATGCCATACACCTCTAATTTTGAGTCAAACAGAGGATAATTTAATACTTGGACTTGATGCATTGCAAGAAATGGAAAGAATTGTAAAGAAATTCAACAAAATATCAAAACACCACAAAACAAGCAGAAAAGTTATGAAAATAAAAAGAGAATTCATAGAGAATTCAATGTGGGTGATCATGTTTACCTAAGGATTAAGCCCAAAAAGACTTTGTACACTGGTAGTTGTGAAAAACTAGCACCACGCTACTATGGACCTTTTGAAGTACTGGAAAGAGTGGGACCAATTGCATACAAGTTGGCTTTATCTAGTCAGATTAAGGTTCATGATGTTTTTCATGTTACATTATTAAAAAAGTATGTGCATGATCTTATTCATGTTATTGATTAGAATGTGATACAGGTGGAACCAAAAGGGGAATTCCTTCCAGAGCCACTTTGAATCTTGGCACGGGAGGAAATTGAGCTCCGAAACATAACAGTGGCCAGGGTGAAAGTGTAGTGGAGGCACTTTGCACCCGAAGAGGCTACTTGGGAGTAAAAGGAATATATGAAGGAAAAATATCCATCACTGTTTGAAAAGTGAATTTGATAATTTTTTGTCTTTAAAGAACTGAGGATGGTGTTTTGTTTTAGAGGGGGAATATGTAATGTCCTCAATTTCTATGCTTTTATTATATATTTGAACAAGTCCTAAAGCGTACAGTGGGCCCCAAAGGAAAACAATTGTGGGGATTTATTTTATTATTTGTATTTAACAAAATAAAATGGAAATCAAATTGTGCAAAGACTAGATTATGATTAAAGATGTGAAAACCAAATCCATGAGGATGGATAAGGTTCATAAGACTTTCCCCAGTTCATCAAAAATCCTTGGAGGAAATAAATTGAACATTAAAAATTAGATTGGAGATAAAAATATAAAAAACTGCCCCAGTAAAGAGGAAGTTACTGGGAAGAGGTGGAATAAATCTAGAAAGAGGAAAATCTAGCTTTAAAGTACTTTTGTGGAAGAAACAAAAGAAAACCCTAGGAAAAAAATGAGAACATCCTGAATTAACTAGACGCAGGTAAGGAGACAGGCTGAGAGGAAAGCATGCTTAAATAATAATATTTGAGATAGACAAGGGGTTGTCTATTGCTGGAGGATTTGATCTCTGCTCGAGGGGAGCTGTGCAGAAAGAGCTCAAAGGTTGGGTGGAATCTAGTCTACCTTAAGTGGTATGCACCAGTTAATTTAATTTTTACTTAGTAATTAGTATTGTCATGATTATGTTGGTCAAATAAGATATTTTTTGTAAATGAACTTGTTTAAATCTGGGAATGATTAGATATTTTGCAATTAAGGTTAAGTATGTAGAAATTATATAACATATGCATGTATATATCCAGATTCTCCTGATATAACAATATTTATCTTCTTGCTAAATACAAAATCCTTCCCCTGTTAATCTTTTGCGGAAATTTAAAACTCAATTTCAAACACATGAAGCAATAAAACAATTGCACATAACACAGTTGTTTAACGAGAAAGCCTGAAGCTAAAAACCCCAACTATCATATATTATGTATCATGGAGATCATGTAACAATCTCATACAAAGCTTAGTACATCAAGCTCTCAGTACAATAGAATCATCACACACTAACATGAAGAAATTTGCAAATCCATGCAATGATTTCTTGCCACCTGATAGTCTGCCCATACTGCGCAATCCCTGCTGAAGAAGTCCCCTGAATCAATTCGAATTAGCCTTGCCTTGACTGCAAAATCTTCATTGGAAACTCCAATGTGTGTGTGATGTAATCAATGCATCACTATAGTCACAATGGATAGTCCATCTCACCCTTTCACCTACCTCTCCACTGGGTCTCCACTAGAACTGACATGCACTATAGTTAACTGTTGTTTCTGTTAAGTTGTTAGTGAGTTAATAGTTGTGAATTAATTAACGAATTAATTCACTTAACTCTCACTAGTGTATCTTTAAGTTATACTAAATACAACTAGCTCAACTGAGTTTAACTCCAATAACTGAGTTAAACTGAATAACAACTCCTGTAACTACTCTTCCAACTCTGTCATAAATTTTCCACTTCAATTCTAACTGAGTCCTCCATGCATGAGCCACCAATAAACCCTAGGAATTGCGTAATTCCTTCAGCCCACTAATTTTCCAAATCTGTATACTGAAATAAAGTGCTCCAAGAGAGTAAGTTGATATTTAGAGTTTGATTATTATTAAGGGCTAATAATAATCGACACATCTATTTTTAGATCATCGATCTATAAAGACTTTTCCCAATATTCTAAAAATATAATTTCATCTATTTTTCCAACTTGACCAACCATCCACAAATAACATCTTGCAACTTCTGAAATATGATCACCATGTCTAAAAATAGACATAGTCTAAAAATAGACTTACACCTAAAAATAGCCTGCGGGCCCACTTAGTAAAGGTGACTGATTTTCACTAAGCTTCATCATCTTGTTGAATCTCAACACTCCCTCTCAACAAGATAGGGATTATCCTTCACCTCGATCTTGCCTCTATGGTATTTGAATTTGCTCCTGCCGAGCACCTTCGTCAAAATTTCTGCATCCTGATCATCCGTAGGAATGTACTTAAGCAACATGATCTTCTGCTGCACACAATCAATGATATGATGATACCGAATATCAATATGTTTAGATCTATCATGAAACAGAGGATTAATCGAGAGTTTAATGCAACTCTGATTATCACAATGTATCACTGTAAGATCTAAATGTGAATTTAACAAACCGACCAGGATCTTCCTCATCCAGATAGCCTCACATATAGCTTGACTCGCTGCCATGTATTCTTCTTCCACTGAACTGAGTGCCATGGATCTTTGTTTCCTGCTGTACCAAGAAACTATTGTAGATTCGATACTGAAAACCCCTCCTGATGTGTTATTTCTATCCATTGGATTGCCTGCCCAATCTGCATCTGTGAAGCCATGCAACTTCACCTCATCCGTATGTCTATACCATAATCCATACTCAGATGTGCCCCTGAGATACCTCAGGACATGCTTTCCTACCTTCCAAAAGATCTTGGTAGGCTTAACCATCACTTGTGAAAGTTGGTTCACCGCGTAACATATGTCTGATCTTGTATTAACTAAATACATGAGAGAACCCATCAACTATCGATAAACAGTGGCATACACTACCTATGTCGATGTAACATCCTCTTTCCTCCAATTTCCTGGAAGAGGAGTGTCAATAGGCTTGCAACCTTGCATGTGAAACTTCTCAAGTATCTCCCGAGCATAATTTCCTTGAGACACAAATAGTTCACCTTCCCGCTGCCATATTTCCAATCCAAGGAAATAATGAAAGAGGCCCAAATCCTTCATCTCAAACTCCTTTTCAAGATCTGCCTTGAACGAGTGTATCAATTGCTCATCACCCGTTAGTATTAAATCATCAACATAAAGAACAATGATTAAAAGCTTACCCTCCACCAAAATTTGGTACAGGTTTGCATCCGCCTCACTCTTGGTGAAGCCAAGTCTAGTGAAATAACTGTCGATCCTTGTGTACTAAGCATGTGGTGCTTGCTTCAGCCCTAGCGCTCTTTTGAGCCTACACACATGTGACTCGCTACTAAATATTTTGAATCCTTCAGGCTGCTCAATGTACACTTATTCCTTAATTATCCCATTAAGGAATGTAGTCTTCACATCCATCTGATGAATGTGCCAACCCATCTGCGCTAAGAGAGCAAGGATGGTCCTTATGGAAGAATACTGCGTGACAGGTGCAAAGGTTTCTTCATAATCAGTCCTCTCGATTTGTGAGAAGCCCCAGGAAACAAATCTTGCCTTATACTTCTCAATGCTCCCATCAGCAGCTTGCTTTACCTTGTAGATCCACCTTGATCCTATAACTGATTTACCTATCAGCCTTGGAAAAATCTCCCAAGCACTGTTTCTGACAATGGAGTCATACTCCTCCACCATGGCATCTACCCATGTGGGCTCCTGCACTGCTTCTTCAAAAGAATATTTCTCTGTCATGATACACTTGGTCATGAGATTCATGTATCCAGTAAATCGGTCAGGTGACTGTCTCTGTCTGCGTTGTGATGTAGGGACTACTACATTCTGTGCCGCATCAAGCTTCAATCTCTCAGCTTCTGTGGTACGCTTTCTGCATTGTTTGATGTTTGGTTCTACATGAGTGGACTCCTCCACTCCATGAATCTCCTCATGTGGCTGATCCACATCTAGAGGCTCATCTTTGGGAACAATAAGTTCCTCCTCTGCATGCAAGTGTAGCTCCCTCTCAAGTGACAACTTCATGGATTTCACCTCATTGAATTTTATATCCCGTCGTACCATAGTCATTCGACTGTTTGGAAAATACACACAATAATTATGGGGTGTTTTTGTGTACCCAAAAAATATCCCAACTTATGCAGTCGGCTCCAGCTTCTTCCTGTCATCCTTTGTCACATGAATGTAAACAGATGAGCCAAAAATCTTCAAATGAAAAATATTAGGCTTCTTACCAGTAAAAGCTTCTTCAGGTGTACTCATGCCAAGTACTCTATGAGGACAACAGTTTTGCACATAAACCACAATGTTTCATGCTTCCACCCACAAGTGCATCGGTAGGCCCTGGTCATGCAGCATAGCTCGTGCAACACCCACGATCATTCTATTCTTCCTCTCCGTGACCCCATTCTGCTGTGGGTTATGAGGTGCTATGATTTCTCTTCGAATTACTTCTTTGCTACGGAAGTCTTTGAATTTTTTCGAGATATATTGACCACCATTATAGCTCTGTAGAGATTTCACTTGCTTCTCCGACTCCTTCTCCACCAATGCTTTGAACTCACAGAACTTTGAGAATGTTTCGCTCTTCTTCTGCATGAAGAAGATCCAGCATCTACGAGAATAGTCATCAACAAATATAACATAATACCTGTGTTTTGTTTTTGAAGAAACCGAGAAAGGTCCACACATGTCTATGTGAATTCTCTCCACGATCACTGAAGCACGGTTCTCCTTCTCATGAAAGGTGGTCTTCACAAACTTACCCATAATACATCCCTTGCACTGATCTGACTGCGCAAGGGTACCCTTGGGATGTCCAGTAGAAATCTGCTGCAAAATCTTCAAAGCGCCATGGTGAATATGGCCCAATCTCCTGTGCCATAATTCGCCCTCATCCCGGCTCACCACTTCTTCTGCTTTTCCCATCATTGCAACGCAACCATCTACCTCCAGCTTGTAGATATTATTAACTCGAATCCCTATCCTCTTGGTTTGACCTATTGTTTTATGTCACAGGAAAGCTTTTCCATCGCTAAAAACAACGTCATAACCTCTGTCTTCCAACATTGCGACCGAGACCAAGTTCTTCTTCAGACCTGGAACATGCATAAAATATTTCAACAGAAATGGATTACTTGAATCTCAAAGGTAATGGTCCCAATGTTGGTCACACTGTATCGACCATCGTCGCCCATCTCTATATGCATTTGGAGGTCCTTCTCCTTCAAGTTACTAAACAACTCCTTGTATCCCATCATATGGAAAGACGCACCACTATCATGATACCACACCGATCCCATTGAGCTTGAAACCAAGCATGCGATAAAAGAGAAATCAAGTTCAAATTTTGAGGCTAAGGCCTCACCCACTACAGCTCCAATAGCCTTATTTTTCTTCTTCTTCTGTGGGCAGTTAGTGGCGAAATGCCCATGTTCATGACAGTGAAAACACTTCACCTTGGACAAATCCTGCTTCTTGCCTTTGGCCTCGGATTTTGAAGGGAATTTATTTTCCTTCCCTTTCCTTGATTTGGCAACCAAAGCAAAATTCTCTTCATCTTCATTATTCGATGAAGAGCCATCCCTGGTACTTCGCCTTATCTCCTCCTGCACAAGATTTGACCAAAGTCGCTCACAACTTGACAGTTTCTCCCGTCCATTAACAGAGTCTTCGTAGCTATGCCAAATCTTCAGAAGCCCAAGGAGAGCCAAGCTCAACAAGTCATCATCATCAGCAGTAATACCCACACTTCCCAGTTCATCCCTACTGTCGCCCTTCTCCATTTTTATTTTTCTGAGCTTATCTTTCAGCGCCAACTTCCTTTGGTCGTTGCTGCTTTGGAACAAATCTGTCAAAGCCTTCCACATTGCAAATGGAGTGGCTTTCCTGTGAAGGCTGGACACAATATGTTCTTTCACACCTTCCAACAGAATTCTTCTTGTCTTTGCTACCTACTTTCACCATTCATCAAGTAATGCAGCATCGCTAGAACCAGGCTTAGGAACATCGCTATCGATGAACTCCTTCAGTCCATTATCTTCCAACACCACCTCCATCCTATCCTTCCAGGCTATGTAATTCGAGCTGCCCTCAAGGTCATACTCCAATCGCAACCCATTGAAAGGCATTTCAATGAATACTCAATTGTCACACCAAGAACTTTCTGCAGCAAATTCGAATTGTCCACCAGCACAAACTCAGTAATTCTTCACAATTTCAATCTTCAAGAATTAACACTACTTTGATACCATGTAGAAATTATATAACATATGCATGTATATATCCATATTCTCCTAATCTAACAATATTTATCTTCTTACTAAATACAAAATCCTTCCACTGTTAATCTTTTGTGGAAATTTAAAACTCTATTGTAAACACATGAAGCAATAAAAACAATCGCACATAACATAGTTGTTTAACGAGAAATCCTGAAGCTAAAAACCCCAACTATCATATATTATGTATCATGGAGATCATGTAACAATCTCATACAAAGCTTAGTACATCAAGCTCTCAATACAATACAATCATCACACACTAACATGAAGAAATCTGAAAATCCATGCACTGATTTCTTGCCACCTGATAGCCTGCCTCCACTGCACAATCCCTACTGAAGAAGACCCCTGAATGAATCTGAATTGGCCTTGCCTTGATTGTGCAATCCTCATTAGCAACTCCAATGTGTCTGTGGTGCAATCAATGCATCACTATAGTCACAACGGATAATCCATCTCACCCTTTCACCTACCTCTCCACTAGGTCTCCACTGGAATTGACATGCACTGTAGTTAACTGTTGTTTATGTCCAGTTGTTAGTGAGTTAATAGTTGTGAATAAATTAACTAATTAATTCGCTTAACTCTCACTAGTGTATCTTTCAGTTAGACTAGATACAACTAGCTCAACTGAGTTAAATTGAATAACAACTCCTGTAACTACTCTTCCAACTATGTCATAACTTTGCCACTTTAGTTCTAACTGAGTCCTCCATGCATGAGCCACCAATAAATCCTAGAAATTGCGTAATTCATTCATCTCACTGATTTGCCAAATCTTTATACTGAAATAAAGTGCTCCAAGAGAATAAGTTGATATTTAGAGTTTGATTATTATTAAGGGCTAATAATAATCGACACATCTATTTTTAGATCGGTGATCTATAAATAGACTTCGCCCAATCTTGTAAAAATATAATTTCATCTATTTCTCCAACTTGACCAACCATCCAAAAATAGTATCTTGCAACTTCTGAAATATGATCACCATGTCTAAAAATAGACATAGTCTAAAAATAGACTTACACCTAAAAATAGCCTGCGGGCCCACTTAGTGAAGGTGACTGATTTTCACTAAGCTTCATAATCTTGTTGAATCTCAACAAAGTATAAATCCTGTGGGAGGCTTGTACATTGAACAGATTAAACTATAATAAATATAGTATGTCTCTGTATTGTTCCACAAACATTAATCTGAGGAGTACCAACTCTCAGAATGTCTAAACCTTCTTAAAGGTTTATATCTGAGGTTAGGTGACTCTTAGAAAATTATTTTGGCATAATATTCTTGTGATATTATTATGTTGCAAATCGCTAATTTCTATTAGGAAATTAATACAGAAAGTAAATACATATGTATGATAAATAGTATGTAAATAGTATAGTCAAGCAATCTTCTAGGTTGTACTATAAATGCACAAAATCATTCATGAATGGAATATGTATTAAGCAGAAGGAAAATAAATAGATATAACAATGTGTATCAAAATCAACCATTCAAATGAATTGTAAATAGTAATAGATCTGAGAAATAAATTACTAGCAATAAGACTATCATAGTAACAAGTTACAAGGAGGAGCTTAGCAATTACTATAAACTATGAATTTTTGTTTATAAGCAAAGAAGGACTTCTGAGTTAAAAACATAAATTCAATAGAGATGAAATAAGTGTTTTTACAAATATTATGGAGTTATGTGGGTGCAGGATTTACATCCTAATCATTCACAGTCCATAACAAAAAATGGGTATAATTAAATTATACAAGAGAACTATGTCCCTTTTAAATAAACTGGAAAAGTTCTTGGGAATTTATGCAGAGATTGTTTGTCAGAAAACGCTAAAGTAGAATTTTGGACCAACCTGAGGAGGAGGAGTCCATAATTAGACTTAACTGTGAAAGAATGTTAATAGTATGCAAGCCAAGTAGGAGTCGAAAAATACCTGCATCAAATGGAATGTGAATTAATTTAGGGTCCATGTTATTAAAAGTAATAATCTTTTAAAACTCAAACAGAGATAAGAGTTTTAACTTGTGAACACAGAAGGGGCACCCAACCTGTAATAATTAGAGGAAATTAATTATTACAGTGAACAATTATTCATTACAAGTTAATAACAAGTAACAATGACCAGTATATTGACGAAAACACAGTTAAAAATTTATAGGAATAATAGTTTCCTTATGGAGGAGTAAATATGGAGAATTCAAAATAAATTTCGTAAGGATTATAACCTTAGAATGTATTGAAATAATATAGTTAAGAGAGTGATGGAAATGAATTTCAAAAACCCTCAACTTATTCTGAAAAATACATTCCAAATAAAATTTAAGTGAAATTATGAAAACAGAGAAAACATCTCTCCTCGCAAAGGAGGTATAAGACCTCAGAAATCTAGACCTAGCACGAAACCTCCGAACTGGGCATTCGTGAATACAAAACCATATTTCCTCACAGATTATTACACAACGTAATTAGAGGAAAGGGTAATAAATAAGAGATATGAGTGAAATATGCAGAGGTTTCATGGAAATCACACCAAGAAGAATAAAACCAGAAACAGTGGACAAAAGTAGCGACATTGTAGATACATACCTGAAGAAATTGATATCAATAAAATGTGAAACTCAACTAAGCAGAAACAAAGATCATAAAGCCATATCATTCTTGGGTCATTTGTAAAGGGAAAAAAAATTTGATATTAGAATTGTTTTAATAATAAAACCACAAACAAAACAATTGACAGTAAACAACTAAACCGCTTTCCTAAGGCAATTCGTAAACATCAAAGGGGAAATTCTTGCGGGAGGAAAAGTCATGATAATTCATCAGTTTAACTCACTTACTGATCAAAATCTCATGGGGAGAAGTGAAATTTAACCAAAAATATGCGGAATAAACTTTGTGTGTTAAGGGTTGCAAGCGTCTCTACAAACCAAAGCCAAGTACGAAAGGTAAGATTAATATCTAGTTGAAAATGCTAGTAGAGGAAATTGCAGCAAATGATAAAATTTGAAAGATGCAAATTGAAATGGAAATGTTACATACGTTAAAACTCCAAGATAATTCTAGAACTGAATATATAAGGAAAGCTCAGAGTAGAAGAAATTAATGGACGGTAAGATGCATAAGCGTTACGTGTGCGGGAGATGCTGAAAATGTGAAATTCTTCTTTGCGTAGGAAACGCAGATCCAATATCTGCGTATATTTATAAAATCTTCCTTACGAAAACATATCAATGGTTGGAAAGTCGAAATACCAAGTGCCACTAAACACTGAATTTTATAAACCATACAGAGGTCAGAAGCATTCCTGCAGATCAATGGGTTAAATCAAGAGCCGTATGGATTGGTACCCTTCATTAATTTTCAAGGATCTCAATGAAAATATTCTACAGTGGCGAGTGAAATCATCTACGGAGAAATAATATATATCTACTCACAGTAAATGCAATAGGGTGGAAAATTTAATTAGTAGTGATTTGTAGCCTCTAATATCTGAGATTTCATATGTGATAAGACAGGTTAAGTAAAACGTCAAATTTCAATAGCCATAGGAGTGATACCTCATGAAAACCCTGTCTCAGTTAATATCGAAAACTGATCCATAGATATTATACGAGAGAAATGATTTAAGAAAACAAAAGATTTAAATAAACACATATAACATGGTGATGACTATTAATAAGGGTCGCATAAACGTGGCAATGATGGAACGACGTGGAAGGTGAATAGTATAAACTCATGCTACGAAATGTTAAATCGTGTTGAAGGGATTGTCTTAAGGGTTCTAGACCTTTATAAGGATTAATAAAACTTATAAAAGAGCCATACCACAATGATTGTGACTATGAATAAATATATATGTGTTAGAGAATATATATACATTGGAAGTCACTTTTAGGGTAAAGTTAAACATAATATATATGGTGGAAAGGAAGTTAGAGTTAAAGAAGGTTAAATTTATTAGCATGTAAAGGAAATTGTGGATTATAGTTAAGAGGGGGAATGTAACTATGGTTACTCAATTACATGTAAACAAAATTAGTGAAGAGTTCCTAAACTTAGCCTCTCATTGAAATTTTATATATGGAAGTATCAGTTAGGACTAGTATATGAGTAAACTTGAGATATGTGACTATACAACAAAGTAACTTATTGATGGCGGAAGTATGTCAATTTGTGATGAATAATATTCTGTCCATAGGAGGAAATTAGTGTTAGCACTATGATTAGAAAAAATCAAAAAAATCAAAATGGATATGTTACAAATGGTATCAGAGCCCATGTTAAAACACTGGGCCATAATGTGTGCTCACACCTAAGAAAAAATTTGTTGTTGTAAATTGTTTATTAAATTCATTTTTCACTAATGTTTATTTTTATGTACAGTGAAAAAATGCAGAACCATACAGATGCAAACCATGAGTGAAGGGGATGAGTTGTATTTGGATCTAGGTGGTGAAGAAAATCCATCAAATCCTAATGCTCCATTGAAGGCTATGATGCATCATATGCAAATAGAGATGATGCACTGAAAAACTACAAAGAAAGGCTATCTTTATCCAGCAAAGAGCAAGAAAGGTTAATCAGAGATTTGACCTCCCAAAATAGTCACGAAAGTGAAGGTTCTAGAAGAAAGAGAAAGGAAACTATAAACCACTCTGAAGAGTCTGAGGAGGATGAAGCCTCTAGACAGTAGTCTAGGAGGAACAAGAAATTACAGGGTGAATTCCAAAAAATTAAACCTCCCTCCTATGATGGAGAGAAGGAGGAAGACGCAAAAGCTTGGCTTCTAAACATTATAAAGTACTTTCAATTTTATGAGTATGAAAGTAACTTGAAAGCTAGGCTGGCTATTTACCAGTTACAAGGGAAGGCTACCTTGTGGTGGGAGTAAACCAAAATGGTGCATGTGTTAGATGAGAAAACTGTTACTTGGGAGGATATCTAAATCAAATTTAAACATAGATATCTGAATGAACGATATTATGATGATAAATCCAAAGAGTTTCATGAGCTTAAGTTGGGACAACTTACCATTGATGAGTTTGTTACCAAATTCACCAACCTGCTTCGCTATGTACCTTATATAAGGGAAGAGAAGGCAAAGGTACAATGCTTTTTAAATTGTCTACCTACTATTTACAAGGATAAGATATAATTTGATAATCCCAAGAAAATGGATGAAGTGGTGTGCAAGGCAAGACTGTTTTACCAGTAGTTCAAAGGCAAAAATGAACAAGTAAAAATCCGGCAGAACAAAGAAAAGGGTGACTCTAGTGGGAAAAGAACAAAACCAACACACTTAAAGAACTTTGGGAGAAATCACCAAAGGAAGAATTTTACCAAAATGAGATAGAATCACCCATTCCAATCACAAATAAGGTCTAAACGGATAGATGGAAACAGTAAGAGAGAAAGAACTGTTAAAATGAGGGAACCTCTAAAGTACTGGGGGTGTGGAGAACCTCATCTGCTGAGAGATTGTCCACACATAAACATTTAGAACATACAAGTGCTGAGAGAGGAAACTATTGTAAATGATGTGGCAAGAAACATCCCAAAAATCAGTGCAGCCCTGGAAGATCGTCAAGTTGAACATCAATCCACAATGGTTGAAATACAAGGTATGATTTATGAACATCATGTTTCTATTTTTATAGATCCAAGTGCATATTTAAGTTATATAAGTCCTCAAATGGTAGAAAAATGAAAATTAAAGTCAAAGAAATTTCAGCAATCATGGTTAGTTCAATTAGCTACCGGGACAAAAGGAAAAGTGACCCATAAATTACCCAAGATAGCTATAAATTCAAACGGTTACAAAACTGAACTGAATTTGAATATTTTACCTTTAGGTTCCTATGATGTGTTGGTAGGAATTGACTGGTTAGAAAAACAGAAATCTATGTTAAATTGTTTATAAAAAACATTACATTGTATAGATGGTGAGGAAAAACCTGTGATAGTAAAAGGGAAACCCAAACCCATATATGTGAGGCAAATTTCAACACTTTAATTGAAAAGAAAAACAAGAGAGGGTTGTTATGTGTATGTAGTACAGATGGAGGAATTGGGACAACAACCTGGAAATGATCTTTTGGAAAACTTACCAGTCATCCAAGAGTTCAAGGATGTGTTCCCAGATGAAATTCCTCAACTTCCCCCTAAAAGAGAAATTTATTTCTTAATTTAATTAGTACCGGGAGCTACACAAGTCTCTAGAGCCCCATACAGAATGAGTACCTCAAAGTTGATGGAGTTGAAAATGCAACTACAAAAGTTGTTGGATAGATGTTATATAAGACCAAGTGTGTCCCCATGGGAAGCACCAGTATTATTTGTCAAAAAGAAAGATGGTGCATTCATAATGTGCATAGATTATCTACAATTGAATAAAATTACCATCAATAATAGATATCCTCTACCTAGGATAGATGATCTATTTGATCAAGTTATGGGAGCCACAGTTTTTTCAAAAATTGATCTATGGACAAGCTACCATCAACTGATAATTAAAGATGAATACATAAGTAAAACTGAATTCAAAACAAGATATGGACACTATGAGTTTGTGGTCCTACCTTTTGGGTTGACTAATGCACCTGCTACTTTTATGTGCTTAATGAATAGTTTTTAAATAAGTATTTAGACAAATTTGTCTTAGTATTTATTGATGACATTCTGATATATTCTAAGAATGAAGCTGAACATAAAGAACATCTTAGAATTTTCTTACAAACACTCAAAGAACATAAGTTGTATGCTAAATTTAGTAAATGTGAACTTTTCAAAGATAAAATTCAATACTTGGGCCATATAATTTTAGAGAAAAGATTAACATTGGACCCAGAAAAGATACAAGCTATAATGGATTGGCCTGTGTGGTTCACTGCATTCAAAGGGTGTATTGTGTAACAGAATTATGTATACTCACAGATAAATATAATATTGCCTTAAATTGGAAAAAAAGTCAAGGAAAACGGTTAATGTGCCATAAAAAACCAAGAGTGTGCAAGGAAATTATCTTTGCATACAATTTAAACCTAATAACATGCCCTCAAATTCATGTTCAAATGAAGCGAGTTGGAGAAAATGAAGTAATCTGCCATTGTAGAGTAGATTAACAATTAATTTTGATTCCGAATGGTGAAAATCTCATGCATCTGTTCGAAGGTTTCCCCTTTCATCATATATGCAATAGTTTGACACACAAAATCCAAAATATTTTTGAAATCCAGGTAGTTGGCAGCTTTCGTAACTTGAAACAGTGTGGCGCGATCATCTACAAGAGCTCTCACGAACTCCTCATCCCACGTTTTGACAACATCAAGTGATGCAGTGGGAGCATCAAGAAAATGGTATCTGCTATATTGAATAACCAGACGTAGAGTGTTGGCAGAAACGAGAGGTAGAGGAATGGTAATGTTGGTGCCCAAGTCATCCATTATTAAGAGAATGATGGCTAAAGTCTAGGCCACCTCTGTTTCCACCTCAAATATTTATTTGTCGAAGCTCTGCAATTTCGCAATATTGTTGTTATTATTATTGCTTACTTCCTCACCCATCGGCCTCGCTAATTCATCCATGATCTGAACAGGTGGATAGATAGACACGATGAAGTGAAAAAGATTGGATTGCTCTGATATGCCTCTGATCACGGCAATGGTACTAGTGAGATTTTGTTACAATATTTTTATAAAGAGAGGAATTGATATGAATGGAAAAAGTAATCATCACGGTTGGTACTCTTCCATATTTGTGGCTGATACATGTTGGTTCTATGTAATGACGTCATTTGGACCCTTGGGTTATTAAGGGATCAATCGGTGAAAGAGTCAAAGATGTTAAGTTCAAGTTCAAGGTGGTGGTTTTAAGAACATGGTTTTGGTGGCTCGTTTTATTAGAGTCTATGTATTATATGCGATAAAAAAATTTAAAAATCTTAAAAGCTTGAAAATTTATTGTAATGTGTCCTAGAGTACTATAGATTCATGATTTAAGCATATTGTTCTGGTAGTTAGTGATATTAAATTCCATTTTACGTGTCATGGAGATTCTTTTAGTAGACTTAGGAATTGCCCATTGTAATTTGTGGCTTAGGGCATGATTGCATTTAAGCAATATAATAGTAATAATAATAATAGTTAGTTTTTCTAATTTTGGGTTTTCCAATGTTGCTTTAAGTCAAAGCATGTTTTCATTTAAGTTATAGGGATTTTAGTTTGAAATATAGTTTAAATCTATTTAATGTGTTATTGTGTCATAATTATCTTCTCTCACATTGTATTTGTTTCTAACACTAGAGCGAAACCTATTCTGATATCATAACAACCTAATTGACACTCCCTTTGAAGTCCTTGCTAGATTGAATAACACCTTAGTCAACACTCAAGACATCCAAACCATGTGATTGACGTTTCCTTTGGAATCATTACTATCTTTAAGTTTTAATTGTCTCATATAAAATTTATTTAATTTTGTAAGAGGTTAATTATTCTATAATTTTCATTTATTCTAGAATTATTGTTTTTAATGTAAATTTGATTTCCTTGAATTCCCCAAATTATTTTAAATGGGAAACTTCCTCCATGTCACACTCTTTTCCATCCACCCAAGTGATGTTTCAAGATTTCTATTGAGATTGGAGGGAGGATATACGTAAGTTGTTTTGTTGAGATCACATGGGAAGTGGTCATCTTATGAAACCTACAACCAATATAAGCATATGTAGTGGCTAGGCATGGCCTTACCAAGACTAAAGGATATCCTCTCCAAGAATACTTGGATTGAAGGAATATAAATTCGGTGGGATATTCCCATGAAATACTAAGATCACTACATCTTCCAAGGTTACTTCTAGTTTGATAATTGATCTATCAACAAGTTATAGCACTATGGGAATCTTCCTGAGACCAAAAAGTCTTAGGGATTCCATAGTTTCGGTTATCAACATGCTACGCAAGTAGTTTTGATTGAGGAGGGATGATATGAATGGTTGCATTGGTGTAGAGGGAAAAATTTGGACGTGGGTTTGAATAACGGCCTATTGAGGGCCTCCAAAAGTGGGATTCATCAACCCTTGTTTCCAAAGCTCATGATCTAAACTTATGCAGGAACACAATAAAATACATAAATAAACATAAATACAGAGATGTAGCAGAAATAAAAAATCATTTCATTAATATTAGATAATTGAAATGTGCTTACAAACAAAATGGAAATACACTAGCTCGGGCGATGGTAGCTTATCTCAAAGAAGATATGTGGCGATTATGTGCCTCTGAAACATGTTACAATGAGGCTCAAGGGAATTTCTATTATTGAACAACATGGTAAAACCGTAAACAACCAAAAACCTAACCCCAAGAGATGGAACACCAAGAGTTTGTGGGCCCCATTGGGGTTAGTTGGGAAGCCAACTTCCTAAGGTTGTAACTTGGTCATATTATCTCCGTTTGGCGCATATGCTACAGGATTTTGCTTATGTATATGATCTTGCCACGAACCTCAAAAAGACGTCATTTAGGGGGTTTAAACTACTTTGGAAGTTCAGGACCTGAAAAAATGCTAAAAATAATAAATGATGCTATAAACAAGGAAACTGATGAAACCGACTGGAGGTCTATGTGGAATAGGTGGGTGGCCACCAATATCCATTTGGATCATTCCTCCCCCCTTAGGAAGTAATGGTCCCCATTAAATGCAGAGCCTCCATGAGGTGAGGAAATTTTTGTTGAACCTGGTCCGTAGTGAACCACTTGCCCTGGTGAAGGAGTTGGCCTGCTTTGAAAACTTGATATAGATGGATCCTCTACTAGCGAGTGTTCTTGATCTGTGTTTCCATGATCCGATCAGTTATGGCTTGTTACATGAAGTGTGGGTTTAAATCTATTGGTGTGAGTTGTTCTGCAATGTCGGATGTGTCCAGTAATGGTGGACAGTACGGTCGAAGGTGGTCCACATTGAACACTAGGTGAAGACCAAAGAACGATATAATACTGAGCTCAAACGTATTGTCCTCGACTAACTTGGTGATGGTGTATGGCCCATATCGGAGCAGGTGAAGCTTGCGGTGGGGTCCAGCGTGGCGCTCCTTCTGCAAATGTAGCCAAACTTTGTCGCCCACCTAGAACTTGTGTGGCACCCTGTTGGCTTGATGGGGCCTAGACCCAGGTTCAAATTTGGCTACGAACCAACAAAACCCACTATTACCGACCCTTTCGGCAACGATCTTCTTGCGCAAAATGAAGTCTCACCTGGGGAAAAATAGGGGGATACTAGAACCAAGTGTATGCATCCAAAGGGACAATGGACTATGGATTTAGGGATTTTCCTCTTTAACAATGCTTTGCAAGTCTGATCTATCAATAACAGAAGCGTTTTTCAACACATCTGTTGAACTTACCAGCAACTATGAAATATTACTTATTCATGTATAAAACAATTTAAATACCCATAAATAAATCTAAACTAATCAATTATAGAAAAGAACCCTTATTCATCAAAAATACTCAAAAACAACAAGTAAACACATTAGTAGAGCTAACATATATCCCAACAGTTCTTTCATTAATAGCTAGATACTTCTCATACATTCACTTTCCACCCTGCGCACATACTTGCAGGGCCCTGCACACATAGCTGGAGGGGTTTCTGCACACAATTGTAGACTTCCTAAGGTATCTACGCACACAGCTGCAGGAGCCTTTCCTCTAACCCAAACACAAAATCTGACTCAAAATAGTCTTACATCCAAATGCATTTCATTAGATCTATAATTCCATGCTTGATTATGACTTCTATCTAGACTCCTTATATATATTTTACATTTATAATACCATGGTACAAAACCATAGGTTGAGTTCAACATTCACAAAATACTCCCATCCCATTAAAAAATGAGGCGATTTGACCCACCCCAAAGCCCGTAAGACTCAAAATGGACTCCTCGTTGTGCGCTCGACTCCTCAATCTGTGAAGTCTTCTATCTTATTTCTTTGGGGGGGTCGCATGTCAAACAGGCCCCCAACAAAAAATTGTGACTAATACCGAGTCACAAAGGTTGTGCGCCATCGATCTTCACTTTGATGTCACTCAAGACATCCTTGAGTGGTGGAACCGCTTCAGCACAGTGCTTTTCAAACTCGTTGACATCTGTGAGTAGTGTCTCTGTGACTTTCTTGGTTGCCTTCTACTCAATTCCTCTTTGAGTCTCACGTAGAGTCTTCAGCTCCTTTTCCACATTTTGGGAGAGCTAACTAGCTTTAGCTTCCCATGGACTCAATCTAGTTACAAGTAGTTTCTCTTTCCTGCACATCTCCTCAACATGTTCTTGTAAAAAATTACCCTCTTGGATATGGGTAAGTCACTACATTGGCTCCAAGGTATTTGTAGTGACCTTAATTTGATCCAACTAGTCCATATTTGCACGCATTTTGGCCTTGATATTTTTTACCTCAACCATTTTTTGTCTTCATGGGGCCTAGACCCATGTTCAAATTTGGCTACACAAACCAACAAAACCCACTATTATAGGCCCTTTCTGTGACGATATGATTTCGCAAACCAAAGTCTCACCTAAGGCAATATAGGGGGATGTTAGAACCAGGTTTCTGCATCGAGAGGGACAATGGGTTGTGGATTTTTTTCTTTTCCTCTTTAACATTTCTTTTCAGGTCTGATCTATCAATGACACAAGCATTGTTCAACACATTTGTTGAACTTACCAGCAACTATGAAATCTTACTTATCCATGCTTAAAACAATGTAAATAACCATAAATATATCTACGCTACTAAATTACAAAACAAAACCCTTATTTGGCACAAATACTAAAAAATATCAAGTAAATAAAGCACCTCAGTATAACTCAGATTTATCCCAACAGTTCTTTCATTAATAGCCATATCCTTCTCATACATTCACTTTCCACCTTGCGCACACAGCTGCAGAATTCCTAAGGTATCTTCACACTCAGTTGTAGGAGTCTTTCCTCTAACCCAAACACAAAGTCTAACTCAAATAGTCATACATCCAAATTAATTTCATCATATATATTATTCCATGCCTGACTATGAATTCTATCTAGGCTCCTTATATAAATTTTTCATTTACAATACCATGGTCCAAAACCATGGGCGAAGTTCAACGTTCACTAAGTATTCCCATAACATTGAAAAATGAGGGCCTTTGACCCACCTCAAAGCCCCTAAGACTCAAAATGGACTCCGCGTTGTGTGCTCTACTCTTCGATCTATGGAGTCTTCTCTCTTCTTTCTTCGGGGGGGGGATCCCATGTCCAACACACCCTATGTTGATCATGTCACTACTTGTATTTAGATTTGGCTCTATCCAATATGTCATTGACCTATTGGCAAATGTGTTTAATTCTATCAATGAAATTGTTCACCTTGTCAGCTTCGAACTGGACATGAGCTGAATTTTCTTGAGTAGCTGCAAATGGTATGGCCACATCAATGGGACATAGTGGCTATAATCCCAAGCCCACCTCAAAGAGGTTGTGGCTAGTTGAGCTTTGGGGATCCCAATTATAGTCGTGCTAAACATAGGGGTGGATTTAATCCCATATGTGTGGATGCTTCGTGTTGTACATGCACAAAATGTGTATAATCATCCTGTTGGTGACCTATGTTTGGCCATGAGTTTGGGGGTGGAAAGGTGTGGACTTAGTGAGCTCGGTTTCCAACATCGACCAAATACTTGACCAAAATTTACTAAGGAACATGTTGTCCTGATCTGATATAATGGACTATGAGATCCCAAAGTGTACCCAAACTCACTCAAAGATGATTTTAGCAGTGGATTTGGCTGTGATATTCTTCTTGCAGACTGCCATAATGGCCATCTTAGAGAAAATGTCTATGACCATAAGAACACAATCATTTCCATCTTTGGTAGAAGGAAGGTCCGACATGTAATCCATGGATATGGGTTCCCAAGGTTGACAGAGGATAGAAAGTAGAGTATATAGGCCTTGCTTCTTGATGGTCGGCTTGACAATGGCATAGGTAGCGCATAATATGATGTACTTCTCGACATCTTGTCGAAGGTTCAGCCAATAGAAATACTTTTGTAGTACTGTCATTGTTTTCTTGACCCTGAAATGTCCAGTGACCTGACTGTAGTGTCATTCCTAAATCATCTTGGCATGCTTGCTTGAAGGAACACAGAGGTGTCCCAGCTAGCATGACATTCATCATGGAGGTGAAACTCTGGAACTTTCTTACCTTTGAGGAGCATTTGGTATATGTTGTCGAATTATGGATTGTTTTTGTAGAGATGCAGCCAACTCGAAGAATCATGCCCACAATATTCAAGCACTGTGGTTAGTGCCACGATTGGCGGTTGATTGAGGAATTCTGCAACATTATTAGTGTTTCCCTTCTTGTACATGATGTTAAAATGGAACTGTTGTAGGTATGTGGACCATTTCTGGTGGCGATCGTTCTGCAACTCCCTTATGTTTGTATGAACTATAGGGGTTGGTGATTTGTGTGGATGACCATTTCCTTCCCCAAAATGTAATTCTTCCATTGTAAGTAGGCCGACACAATGGAATACATAACTTTTTCTTAAGTGGGATACTTTCGGATTGTTTCTAAAAGTTTCTCACTGTGATATGCCATTGGATTCCCTTGCTAAGTAATAACTGCCCCAATAGCATAGTCAGAGGCATATTTCTCGATCTCAAATTGTTGTTGCAAGTCTGGTAATGTGAGCACTAGTGTCGAGCAGAGGCGAAGCTTCAACTATGTGAAAACCTATGGTTGAGATTCAAACCAAAATAAATTTTCTTTCACTCCTCCCTTGGCGACTTGACTCAAAGGCTAACTGATATGAGAGAATCCCAACACAAACTTGTGGTAGAAATTGGCAAGACCCAAAAAATTGTGGAGCTCTATTAGAGAGGTTGGTGCTGGGAAATCCCGAATGACCTGGATCTTTGTTGGGTCCAAATGCACCCCCCTCTCATCAATGATGTACCCCATAAATTGAACCTAGGTCATGCCAAAAGTGCATTTCTCCAAATTGGCACACAACTTGTGTTGTCACATTGTTTGGAGGACCTATCGAATGTGTTGGAGGTGCTCTTCCCAACTCTGGCTGAAGATCAGGATGTCATCCAAATACACCACCATGAATGAGTTAGTGAATGGTCGCAAGATGTGATCCATCAGCCTCATGAATTTTGCAAGAGAATTCATCAACCCAAAAGGCATGAGTAGCCATTTAAAAAGGATATCCTTAGATTTTAAGGCAATATTCCAATCAATAGAGGGTTTGATTGGTACCTAGTGATACTTGGACTTCAAGTCAATCTTACTGAAATATTTCCCCCCTTGATTTGGTCCAGAAAGTCATCAATATGTGGGATCAGATACCTATTCTAGAAAATGATCATGTTCAGTGCCTGATAGTCAATACAAAGTCTCCAAGTCTCATCCTTCTTATGAGCCAACATGATCAAGCTCCCACAAGGCAATGAACTCGGTCGGATGTGACCTTTCTGAAAAATCTCATGAATATTTCTCTTGATTTCATCGTTCTCCATAAGAGAGTGTAGAATTATTGGTCCATTAGGTAGTGGCGCGTCTGGGGTCATATCAATGGAGTGCTTGACCTGAAATTTCAGAGGCACCCCTGCGGGTGAGGTGAAAATGTCCCCATACTCCTCCATGACCTTATCCATATGTTGTCATTATATAGAGGAGCCCTGTATGGAGGCCGTGGCCATAGTCATCTTCTTTCCCTGAGGGAAGATCATAAGGAATTATCGATTTGGGAAATGAGATGACTGCATTGCTTTACAGTGATCAAAGAGATGGTGATAGGTAGTGCTACCTCAAGTGTCATGTACAACTTATTACCCAAAGTAACAATAATAGTGTGAGGCTTAGACTAATACACAACATGTCGCTTCCACAAGTATGGTTGGCCTAATAATACATCAAAAAATTCAAAAGGAGAAAAATCACATAATACCTCATCCATGAAGGGCTTGATGTTGTAAGGAAGGTGAAACTCTTAGATAATGTGGATATCCCGTCCTTGTTGAAGCCACCTGATAGTGTATGGTTGTGGGTGTGTTGTGGTCGGTAGTCTTAGCTGCTTCACGACCTATACTGAAATGAGAATATTTTGGCTCCCGTTGTAAAAAGTGATCTGCAACGGGAAATCCTTCACCCATATCTAGGAATGGAAGAAGTGGTTCCCCTGCTTTGGATCTTTGGGTTGCTCCTTCTCGAAATTTTTGGTGGAAACATTGGCACTAAGCACTACATTGATAATATTCTTCCCTTTGTCATTCCCCTTGTCAAGTTGACTCATAGTCATAACATGCAACTGATTCAGAAGCCTTCAGCTCAACCACGAGTGACTTCTTCGCCTGACACTCACTTGTGTTGTGAGTCGAGCTCTTATGGAACTCACACCACTTTCCCATGTCCTTTAGCTTCATGTTTTTTTTTTCACTTGTGGCTTTGATGAGTTGTCTTGGGCCACCCCACATTTGCTTTGTTATTTGTTCTGCAATTTGTGGGTGCCTTTCCCTTAGTTTTGATTCATAGGTCCAAAGTCTCACTTCTTCTGTTTGAATTTCTGCTCAATATTGGCAGCATACCATTATGCTACACCAAGCAAGGAGATGTCAAGGAACTCCATTTCCTCCTAGACGTATCTGTGCAGAAAATTGTGGTGCTTAAGCACCAAATGTTTCTCTGAATCTTTGATACCCAATTTTTTGTGCAATGTATGGAACAGATTCATTAGCTAATCCACATCTTGATCCCTTTGTTGTCATAGCATAGTACATTGTATGTAATTGTTCTCATAGCTCCCCATGGGGTAATATTTTTCCTTGATGGCGTCTCGAAAATAATTCCAAGTGGGTATGGCTGAGAACAGGGAGGATTCCATCTCTTCCTTTTCCTCACAGTTGGTTTCCCACCAATCCTTTAAATGGGGGGCGGTTTTAAGGAGTGAAAAAGTAATATTTTCCCGATTTGAAAATTCATTGATATAAAAATATCCCTCTAATAAATTTAGCCATCTATATATGATGGCTGCATCTATTTGGCCCTAAAATATGGGAACGTCAACGTTAACATGTACCTTAAAAGGAATGGTGCCTCCAGAGTTGCTGTTGGATGAAGATGCATCGTCGGTGGGTAGTCGTCGAAGGATCTGGGAAACGTTATCCATCATCACATTCCTCTATTTCTCGAGGGCTTCCTTGAGTAATATTTAAATAGTATCTCATTTTCCCTCGTCTTTCTTTTCATCCACCATGGGAGTTCATCATGGTTTGTGAGGCTGATCTTGCAATGTTTCAACGAGATTGATCCCTAACTCCTTATACCATGATCTCAGTGGGGAGATGCAAATAAAAATAGAGAAAGAGAAGAACTCTCTAATACCATTGATACATACTTATGCAGGAATGCAATAAAATACATAAATAAACATAAATTCATAGATACAACAAAAATAAAACTTCATTTCATTAATATCAAATAATTGAAATATGTTTACAGAAAGAATGGAAATAAACTAACTCGAGCGATGGTAGCTTATCTCTGAGAAGAGATGTGGTGGCTACATGCCTTGAACTATGTTACAACATGGCTTAGGGGCATTTTTTTTATTTAACAACACGAGAAAACCCTAAACAACCAAAACCATAACCCCAGAATATGGAACACCAAGATTTTGTAGGCCCCATTGGGGTTAGTTGGGCAACCAACTTCTCAGGGTTGTAACTTGGTCATATTATCTCTATTTGGTGCATACAATATATGATAAAAAATGTCTCTCTGAGTAATACATATTTTTCCGTAGGCTCTTGAATATGGATATGGGCCTGCTTCGAACCTCAAAAATAAATCGTTTAGCTGCTCAAAACTGCTTCGGAAGTTCAGGACCCGAAAAACTGCTAAAAATAGTAAATGCTGTTATAAATAAGGAAACTGATGAAACCAACTGGAGGTCTAAGTAGAATAGGTGGGTGGACATCAATATCCACCTAGATAATCTCACACTACTAAATATTGACCCAATTTCTGATGACATTTTGTCATTTTTGCGATTATATTTGGTGACTATAAGGACAAAAGGAAATTTCATGAAATTTCGTTTCTAATGCAATTGTAGTTTTTACATATTCTTTTTCATAAAAATTATGATGATATTTTT
This sequence comes from Pinus albicaulis, assembly GCA_034641835.2. Classification (NCBI taxonomy): domain Eukaryota; kingdom Viridiplantae; phylum Streptophyta; class Pinopsida; order Pinales; family Pinaceae; genus Pinus; species Pinus albicaulis. The sequence continues at coordinate 688,858,836 of CM076576.1, read as the reverse complement.
CATCATATCTCCCACATCTCTTTGTTGAATATACTCGTTGACATTTTTTCAAAATATTGAAAAATTCCCCTACATATTCGTCACAAACCACAGTCAGATGACCGACTAAAAGTTAGCTTCTTTTGAAAATTTTCCCATTGTGACGACATACTATGATGTTAGAACCTGCATTAGAAGATTGAGGTCAGTGAGAATTTACAAAAAAAAATTCCGACAAATCAAAACGCCTGACAATGTTGCAATTTGTTTGAAAAGATACTTGCAATTTTTCTATAGTCACAATGGGGGTTAGAATACTGACATCATCGTAGATTTTTTGGAATATATTGTGAAAAACCTACCATAGATGCGATGTTTGTGCCATCGGAATGGGGTGTCGGAATACTGACAACATGTCATTTTAATACCAATGGAACTATGAAGGAAATGACATTAGAATGCCAACATCATTGGTAATTTAAAAAATAATTGAACGAGCTTCGATCTAGATATTAAAAGGCCCTAAAGAAAACTCCTTGTTAACTCAGGAACATATAAGATTAAATCTAGTTCCAATACATTACCTATTGTGTATTGGAATAAAGTGTTTTAGAGAATAACACACATTTCCTATATAGTCATTGATGCCAACATTGTCATTAAAGTTTATGGAAATACTTATAAGAATGGTTCTCCATAAAACATTATTCCACTGATGCTATTTTTCAGAAGGATTTGTGCAGACTATGTGAAAATGGTAATTTAAGGGAGTAAATAAAATGAGATGATTCATGACAAAAAAATATACGCCCTGCAATTTTGAAATTCAACGAGTGACAGAAAGTTATGAGACCAGCTCCAAAAATAGAAGAAAAGAGAGATGAACGCCTTAGAAATAAGCCACTTCTAGGGGGAAACCTAATTTACATTACATAAATGAACAATTCTTGGATGATACAAATGAAAAAAACCTCCTTCTATATATAGGAGTTAATGGGGTCACAATATAATCCTAGCCGACCTAACAATAATAATGTAAGGGCACAATGATAACAATATCGGGGTTACAAGGGTACAACAATAACAATAACGGGGCTACACTAACAACAATAAGAGACTACACTAGTAATATAGGGACCTAACATGCCCCTCTCCTTCAAAAAAGTGTTGTCCTCAATGCTTGAGTAGCTATGGATGTTTTTTTATGAAATTCTCATCCTCCCATGTAGAATCTTCAGTGGGTAAGTTCTTCCACTTGATGAGATACTCTGAAATTGATCGATTTCGTAGCTGTTGAGTTCTTGTTTTCGTGACTGCTTTAGGTTCCAATATGATTTTTCCTTCCTCGTCAAGTTCTGGAAATATTGTTTGAACTGGGATTTTGTCACCTATAACCTTCTTTAAGCATGAAACATGGAAAACTGGATGCACTCATGAAGAAGTAGGAAGTTCCAATTTGTATGCCATGGTACCAATATTTTGCAACACCTTGTAAGAACCATAGTACTTTGGCGATAATTTATTATTCTTCTTAGCTTGCTTGAGGGACATTTTTTTGTATGTTTATAGCCGTAAAAATACCCATTCTCCTACATCAAATCTTCTCTCGATGTGATGTTGATCTGCCTGTTGTTGATTCTTGATGTGATATTCCACTGCTTGAACCTTAGAATTTTTTCTTAAAGATGATGTGATGGAAGGTGGATGATATCCATAAAGTGCCATAAATGGGGTCATTTTTTCTGCAGTATGGAAGGAAGTGTTATACCACCATTCAACCAGAGGTAACCACTTGACCCATTGTGTTTGTTTATCATATACAAAAAACTGAAGATATCCTTCCAAAGATTTTTTCACTATCTCATTTTGATCATTGGATTGAGGATGATAAGATGAGCTATGAGCTAGTTGAGTACCCAAAAAAGAAAATAATTCCGTCCAAAAATTTCCAATAAAAATGAGATCTATGTCACTTACAATAATATTTGGGTTTCCATGTAGCTTTTGAATTGTTTCCATAAATGTAGTAGCAACTATACTTTCTTTAAATGGATGAGATAATGCACAAAAGTGTGAATACTTGGTAAGTTTATAAACTACCACTATGATGACACCCTTTCCTTTGGACTTAGGTAAACCTATGATAAAAACCATTGAAATCTCCTCCCAAGGTTGACTTGGAATGGATAAATGTTGTAGAAGACCCGAGGTCTTAATTGTCTCAAATTTATTTTGCCGGAAAACCAAACATTCTGCCACAAAATTTTGAATATCAGATTTAAGGCCATCCCAAAAAAATTATTTCTTCACCCTTCTCGTAAGTTTTAAAAAATCCCGACTGTCCTCCTAAAGAAGAAGTGTGCAATTCCAAAAGAATATTTTGTTTTAGTTGGGAATTCTTACAAAGATATAAGTGATATTTGTACCATAAGGAATCATTTTTCCAACTAAATGTATTACATGTACTAGGATCTTGCTGCAACTTTTGAATGAGTGTCCACACTTCTTCGTCCTTCTTCCACTCATCCCTTTCTTCGGTTATCCAATCTAGTTGGGTAATAGAAATGGCACAAAGAAAAGCTTCCAACCCTTCATTAGCGCATGTAGTAGTGCCAACATTTCCTTCTCATAAAAACATTTTTGTAAATACTTTCCTTTGATTGGATGACTTTCAAAAGAAATGGGTCTTCCTTCTTCCATTTAAATAGCACCAATTCCATTTCTTGAGGCATCAAATTCCACAATAAAGGTTTTTGTGAAGTCTGGTGTACCTAAGATCAGTGCTAGGCACATTGCCTCTTTAATATGTTCAAAGGCCTTAGTTGCTTCAGGATTCCATGAAAAACATCTTTCTTCAACAATGTTGTTAGAGGTGATGCTATTCTCCCATAATTATTAACAAACTTGCGATAATACCCCGTTAACCCGAGAAATCCTCGCAACTGCTTTATGGTTGTGGGGACTTTCCATTCCTTAATGGCTTTAATTTTGTTAGGGTCTACCTTAACACTATCATGAGATACAATATGACCCAGATATTCCACCTCTTATACTCCAATGAAACATTTGGTGGTTTTTGCATATAATTGTTTCTCCTCTAGTAGTTTGAGCACCCTATCAACATGTTGAACATGATCATTATAAGTCTTGTTATAGATTAGTATATCATCAAAAAATACTAACAAAAATTTTATAAGGGTGGGTTTGAAAATGGAATTCATTAGCCCTTGAAATGTAGAAGGTGCATTGGTAAGGCAAAAAGGCATGACCAAAAATTCATAATGACCCTCATGAGTTTGACATGTTGTTTTGGGAATATCTTCAGTCTTCATTCTAATTTTATGATATCCTGAATGAAGATCCAACTTGGTAAAATAAATTGCTTCATGTAATTCATCCAATAATTCATAAATCACAGGAATGGGAAATTTATCTTTAATAGTGAGCTTATTGAGCTCCCTATAATCTAGACACATGCACCATGATCAAACTTCTTGTGCACCAATACTACTGGAGTAGAGAAATAACTTTGACTAGGTTGAACTATACCAACACCTAACATTTTTGTAATCATAATTTCAATTTTGCTCTTTTGGACATAAGGATATATGCAAGGCCTGATGTTTGGAGGAAAACTTCTTGGAATCAAATGAATAGCATGGTCATGATCACGAATAGGTGGGCATCCTTTGGGAGTTTCAAACACCTTGGAATGATTGTCCAAGACTTTTTGGAGATCTAGAGAAATAGATGATTTTGATATTGGAACTTCTAGTGAGCATAATTTTGCAATTACACCTCATTGTTCTTTCTTGAGAGGCTTTGTCATGATATTAGAGCTTATTATCTTTCCCAGATTCCCTTTGATACCTCGTAATTCGACTTCGTTTCCTTCTGAAAAAAAATTCAAGAAAAATTCTTGAAAATTAAAAGCTACCGTCCCTAAAGATTGTAACCATTGTACTCCTAGTACAACATCATCATCTCCCATTGGAATGGAAATCATTGATCTATTCAATACATATTCCCCCATGGTTAGGTTGATATTATGGAATTTTCCAGAGCAATTTATAGTTCCTCCATTTGTAACCATCACTTGAAATTTTGGTGCTGGGTATAGGAAGAAATTCAATTCCTTGGCTACCTTACAATGAATAAAATTATGGGCACTACCCGAATCAATCAACACTATTACCTTTTTCTTCTTGATATGTCCTTCTATCTTGAGAGTTTGAGGAGTTTTAATTCCTGCCAATGCATTACACAATATGGTCGGGCTCATTTCTTCTTTCTCTATGGTTGGTTCCTAGTGATATCCTCTTATTTTGAAGTTTCTTGTTCATTTTATTCCTCCCCTTCAAAAATCTATGTAAAATAATTTCTTCTTAGCGCACTTATGAACTTTATTGTATTTGTTATCACAACTGTAGCAAATCCCTTTTGCTCTTTTTTCTTCCAACTTTTGTGGTGTCAACCTTGTAGGTTTTGGAAGTCTAGGAGTAGCAACACTTCCATATTTATAGACGTGAGTGGTATGCTTCCTTGTCGCCGTAATTTTACATTTAATTTTTCTTGCCAACCTGAATGCCTCCTCTAATGAATCAGGTTCCTAAAGGAAAACCTCCTGTTGGATGTTATCATTTAAAGTCCCTATGAAGACATCAATAATGTGTTCCTATAGAATATCAGTTACCCTTATATTCAATTTTTGAAATTCCTCAATGTGCTCCACCACTGAACTCTTTTGTTTGAGATTTATCAATTGGCTAAAGAAGGTGTTTCTCTTTGTATCCTCATAATGTGCTATCATTTCCTCCATAAAAATTTACCAAGTGACAATAGTTTTATGAGATCAAAGACATATATACCATACAAATGTATTTTGTTCTAAATATAAAGTTGCAATGCATACCTTTCGTGTGTTTTTCACATTATTGAGATCAAAATATTGCACCATTTGTAGAATCCATGTTACGAGATCCTTGCCATCAAACTTCCTCATATCGATCTTGGGAATATGGTGGGTCTTCCATCCGACATTTGAGTTTATGAAATCACGATTAACATTTATTTTGTTCTCATCATGAGTTTCCTCTACTATCTTTTCACCATTAGGAATCATTTCTTGTATCAACTTTTTCAAACCTTCCTTCAAACCTTCCATGTCTGCTTTTAGATCATTCTTCATGTCTTTCATGTTGTCTTTCATTTTTTCTTCGATCTTAGCTTCCATGTCTTCCATGCCATTCTTAAAACCATCCATCTTAGATTCCATGCCTTTCTTCAAACCATTCATCTTAGATTCCACACCTTTCTTCAAAATTTCCATTTCATTTTTTGTTGCTCTTTGCGAGAGAGAAATTTGGTGCACTTGCTCTTATAATTTTGATATATCATGTTGCATTTCCTTATCTTCATGAGTCATAATAGAGTATTATGAGGGCTTAATGTAGGTGTTGAATTATTTTTAGGGGGGATTTTATAATCCAATACTGATATCTATGCTTCAATATGCCCTTGGAATCACTTAAAACTTATTTTTCAAACAAGACTTATGCAATTTGAAACAAATACACACCTTTTTCCTGCTTTTGAGGAGCTTGATGTTGAAACTGAATTATCTCTATGATTTTGGATCTTCAATATCTAAAATTAGGTGCTGTAGTAGCCCTCTGAATGTATTTCAAATGCCATATATATGACCTGATTTGGATGCTTCAAGACCAAGTTATTTCGAATCTCCCACAATGACCTAATTATGGACAAGTTCAGTAGAGCGAACTTGTATGATGTGCCACGTGTCACTTTTTACTCCTTCCGCTCTGAAATTGATACACAAGAAACTAAAGTCTGTATACTTTCGGCCAATTTTCACTGAATTCCAATCTAATGCACAGAAAGAGAGTTATGACTATTTTCCCAAGGTCACCTCTTTTAGATGAAATTCGGGAGCCTGCAAAAACCCTAACTTCAACAAGTCATATCTCCAAAAATATTATGAACCAAGATATGAATTTTTTACACAAATTTCCTCAGGATTTTGGTTTCGCGTGATAAAAATTTTAGCTTCTGAACCTTTGTAGAAAAATAGTTATAGCGGAAATTCCACAATGACCTGTTTGGAGTAGCGAAACCCTAGAATCCAAAGCTATGATACCAAATGTTATGAAACCAGCTCCAAAAATAGAATAAAAGAGAGATCAAAGCTTTAGAAATAAGCCACTTGGAGGGGGAAACCTCCTTTACATTACATAAATGAACAATTCTTGGATGATACAAATGAGAAAACCTTCTTCTATACATAGGAGCCCATGGGGTCACAATATAATCCTATCCAACCTAACAATAATAATTTAAGGGCACAATAATAACAATATGGGGGTTATAGGGGTACAATAATAAAAATAAGGGGGCTACACTAACAAAAATAAGGGACTACATGATCCAAGTGGATCTTCAAACACCAGTGGCTTGGAAAAAGGATCTAAATTAAAAGTGTGAGGAAGGTGGCAAACTCAGCTTTAGGTTGAAAAGCTCGTCGCCCTAATTGCAATGGTGTGAATGACGCATCAATCCGAGCTCGTCTAAGGGAGTCAGAGCAGTTTCAAGTTTTATTAAGGCAGGGAACGTGGGGCCCACGATGTGCCACAAGGCATCCCAGTGAGCACATGGGACCCACATGGTAGCTCCTCAGCTGCTAAAACATGGCGCTCCTCCATTGGTCCTCAACCTGCACAAAAAGACAAAAAGAAATCATTAAAAATCATTTTGAAAATTTAATGGTTGTAATAACCATATAAAAAACTTATATCATATTGTTGAAATTAAAATCCAAAAAAATATTTAATATTCCATATTAAAACACCAACGAAAATGTCAATGAATCATTAAAAGGTTATGGTTATACGTTGTTATGGTATTAAAACAAAAAGCAACGTAACATATATATGTTATAACAAACATATACATATGTGTGTGTGTGTGTGTGTGTGTGTTATAACCATACAATGGTTATGTTAATACGATAGCTAGCGGGAGATACGGTGGGCCGGCCACATTACATTTAATTTAATTTTTTACATTAAAACAAAGGCACCATCTATGGAGGGGTTGGAATTTGACCCCCCCACCTCTCTCCAATGATTACCAAATTTTACCATTAGGCCAACAACCTCCATTTTGAAAAATCCGCCCATGTCATTTGATTTAAAATCACTTTTTTCCAAGTGCACCTAGGCAGAGGCAACAAGGATGGGAAAAAATTTAGATGCAGAGGTCAGACCAGTGCAGATGCAAGCACATATTTTGAGACAGATTCCAGCATAAGGCCAAGGGAATCTTTTGATCTCAAGGAGGTAAAATTTTCATAATGTATTAAATTTTATATGCATTTTAACCAGTATTTCATAGGGAGAGCGATGGTGCACCCAGATTTTCCTTTTGAGCAGCAGTTTTACAGATTCCCTATAGAGGAGAATATTCAGGAATCTTGAGGGAATCTTTCAGATTCCTTGGAGGCTGAAATTTGCCAGTGTCAGAATGAGATCAACTTTATACTCAATCTTCTAGGAATTTCGAAAGGATCTCAATGGTGAGATCAGATTCCTGTTTTGAGTTGAATATTTATAGATATTTGGTGGAGAAGCATCTTTAAGGAATCTAGGGGGAATCTAAAAGATTCCCAAAGGCCCAAATTTTCACTTTGTCAGAATTCAGAAATTTGACAGTCGATTTTGCACTATTCGATGACATGAATATGATGGTGTATCCATATTTTCCATATAAGCTTTATATTTTTTGGCCACTTTTCAAAGTGGGATGCAGGTGTTAGCATTCAGTGAGTGAGCAATCGATTTTGCACCTTTTGATGCCACGATTGTGATGGTGATTTCAAATCCATCAACAAAGAAACTCATTCTTCAGTCATCTTCCATGTGAGGTATATGATGTGTTGTGTTCATGTACTTCTTTATTTCTTTGCTATGAGATGCATTGTGTTGTATAGATCCTTATTGATGTTTGATGTGGGATATTTTTTTTTTCTTGTTGTGAGATGTAATATCTGTCATGGATTTGTATTATGTTGAGATCATTTTACTTCCATGCTGGCGAGATACTCATTGTCACATGTATTTTTGATTTAGAGCCCTTTGTTGCCATGTTGGCTGGATACTCATAGTCATTATGTGTGAGTTTTTGTCATATTGATAGAAGTCCTTGTTGTGAATGAGAGTTCCTATAGTGGAACATCTCGTGAAGAGGTCCAGCCACTCCTGCGTGAGGGAATTTTCCTTGCATGACAGAGAAAACACCATCCATGTACATCATCACTATTACAACACTTAATGCAGCAACCTACACCATCTTGACACCGAGGCCCAGAGACGTAGTCCCTCTTCGATGAACTCCGTTATCAATGTATTATGTTGCTAATACATGTTATGTTCCTCTTCTTTAAAACACGTAGTTGTTCATTTATATTCATTAACACTTTAATTAAATGAAATTATAACACATCAGCCAAATTAAAAGGTCTTGGTTAAGGGTATCTATAATTTACCCAGATCAAGTGGTATCAGAGTGGTCTTCTTGTTGATTTGGATTGTAGGTGTGAACCATTGAACGTACGCTGTGTTGAAAAATGTGGGATTTCAAAGAAATGTACAATACCATTCTCAAGGTGTCCCAGAAATCGAACATGTTGTACGAAGCTTATGAGAAACAAGCAGCAAATAATGCTGAATTGAAGACACTCCTACAAGAAGAGAAGGAGGACAAGCAATGAGTGCAGCTTTAGTTGTAAGCCATGAAAGAGGCATTGTAAGAATTGAAGAGCAACAACGAAAGCCTTCAAACAAATAATGATGCCTTAAAGTCACTCCTGCAAGAAGAGAAGGGGGATAAGCAGTGATTGAAGCTTCAGCTACAAGCCACGACAGATTCCTTAGAGGAAGTGAAGCGCAACGAGGCTTAGAGAAGCCTTCCTCACCTATTTCAAAATCGACAGATGAGGTAAACATAGTTCATTTCTCTTCAATTTCATCTTCACATGATATCATTTCTGTTGGAAGTGTGGAGATCCCCATTACAGGAACTGGCATGAGACTCCTCACCAAGATGGGTTACAAAGGAGGAGGACTTGGCGTCCATGGCCAAGGCATAACCCAACCTGTGGAGGTTGTGTAGAGACCTCGCTATGCAGGTTTGGGATACATTGAAGAAGGATGTTCAAAGGACATCAAAGACAAAAATACATTGTTGAACTCACCAAGGAAGAGGAAATATGGGAACACTTCACCATCATTCCATGGTAGTGCATGTTGCAGTGAAAGAGCTAAGGCAAGCTCTCATCACCATGATCACACCAGAGACCACGAGAGAAGGTAAAATCAATCTCACTATAACATAATTCATTTCTATTATAATAATGTTGATAATCATGGTTGTAAATCATGGCATCAAAAAACTTATCATTTTTTTTGTTTACATAACCATGTGTTTTCTGAGTGTTGGAAAAGAATGGCAGCACAAAGGAGGATGAGGCGTGAAAAGACTTCTCCACAGCAAGGAAAGAAACTGGTTAAGAAGGTATGGAGGAAGAAGACTCATTTCAGTTATTGCGATTGAAGTGGCCATCAAAGAGCCACGTGTTGGGGACTCCATCTAAATCAGTGCCTCAAAGAAAAAACATCCTTGCAAAAACCAATCGAAAGAGCTGATTGACAAGCGAATCTCCCACAGGGGAATGGCCCATTCACTTTGCTAAATTGGGGTTTTTCTAGATTATTTTTCTAGATATGTTAGCTTGTCATGGCCATGTTTGTAAATCATTTTTTCATGTTAAACTATAAAAGTGATTGTTGGGTCAATTTACTATTGTAAACTAACGCAAGTATTTATTATCAATCCGGGTTAGTGGAACTTATAAGCATCCCCAAAGTATATGGGTTTCGGTTGTGATAAATTCAGAAGATTGTTTATTGATGATTTAGGGAAATGCATATTAAAAATATAAATCTAACTTAAAAAATTTCTAAATTCAGATGTGTAATTATAAGCAGAAGAATATCTTAACTTAAGAGATTTGTTTGTCCTTCTTGTAACAAGATTACCATGTGAATTAGAAATAAAAAAAATACTTAACTAAACAATAGATTAAGATACATGAAGTAATAATTGAAGAGGCTCTTCACTGAAGAGGTCCTGATTATCCTTCTTCATATATTCATTTATCAGTAACGCTATTGTTAAAACATGAATTCAGAAAAAATAGGAAATATGAATCTTAGTTTTTAGTCTCTTAATCAAATAGAAGAAGTATTTAACTTTAAATATTGGTTTGTCTCTTCATATGCAGAATAGAAACAAGATTAAGATCCATCATCAATCATGTAAAAGCATGTAAAATCATGTAAAGATGAATTCTAACTAAAGATCTTGATTAGATAGAAAGAATTTTTAACTTTAAACATATGTTTTTCCTTTCATATGCAGGTTAAGAATGATCATTAGATTCATGAATACTTGGAAATAATCAGCATAAACAAATTAAACAAAATAAAGCTAATTCATAAATTGCAGCTACAAAATAAACTAAGAAGTGCACTTAGCTCAGTGTGGGGGCCCTCCACCCTTGCCTCACACACTGAAGGTAAATTCAGCTACTTAAGAATTCAATCAATCAACCAGCATGTAACAACATCAAATATGATATAAAAGATCTTCAATTATGTCTCCAAGTCTCTGAAATAATAATGATAAGTCATACAAGTTCTACATATCAAAGCCTTTAAAGTTTGAGGCTTAAATAGATAAATTGTCTAACAAACTCAACTAAAATAACTCAAGTAGTCATAACTATCCTTATCCTATCATATCAAGTCGAATTCATCCATCATATTCATCATAATCTAGAAAATCCCACAAAATATGAGTTTCTAGGGATCCTCCATAAAGACAGGACCTATTTGACCACCTTTGACTGGGCATATTAAAGCTCGGTTTGATTGTACCAATAGGTGTAATCTTGTTCTTAGTTCCCGAGACTTCTAGAAATGTATCTATATAGAGTCCAAGTGTTCTTCACATATGCAAACCATAATTCAATGACGGGAATTTCTACTACTATCCAAAAATGCACTTAAATTTCATTTTTTTACAAAAAAGTCTAATAATTGAAAAACATAACTTAAATACTTGTATATGCATCTTTGGGTAAATATAAGGTGGATATGGTGGTAAATAGATGGATAATATGGAAAAATAAGGTGTATTTTCTAAACAAAAAGAGATAAAAAACAAGGGCCAACATCTCCCCCCAACTAATGATCAAGCATGTCCTCATGCTTGCTTTTTCCTCTTTGACCTTCTGAGCTTTGATGTTGATCCCATTCCTGATCCTGTAACTTCCTGTTGTGCCGAATATAGAATAGAATCCATGTCTTTGTCCTATTATTCCTTGTATATGGAGGTATTAACCTTTTTTTTTCTCATACTTAACCTTCCAAGAATTTTTCTCCTGAAGCCACGTGAATGCCTGTGTATAGAGAAGATTGTTTTTGGTTTTCAATTTTCCCAGTTATCCACTTATATTCTCATTCTCCTTAACCAATTTCTCATTATTTATTTTATAAGTTTCATTTTCTTCCTTCAGGTGCCTCTCCATGGTTTTGCTTATTTCCAGGCTATCAGTTAATTCTATAACTCTGGAAAGGTTTTGATATTCCTCCTTGGAATTTTTAGAAATTGAAATAGCTTCCACATCATTGTTTTCAAAATAGGAATCTCTGTCTACAGGATTTTCATACACTTATTGTTGCAACCTCTTAAGGATTTCATTTCCCTGTTTAGTTAAAGGAGAAGTTTCCATGAATTTTACTTATGGTTCTACTGAATTCTTCTTTTTCTGTCTTCTAGAAATGGTTAAAAATGATGTCTCCCTCTCTATCGTATCTATCTCCTGATGTTTCTTTGACCTTGTTTTGGGATAAAGAGGTGAATGCATAATACTTCTTGTTTCTTGTATTGGTTTCAGTTTGTTTTTAATGACTTGTTCTACAAACTTATTTTCAATCAGAAAATTTTCCCAAACCATTCCATTAACTTTCAGCTGATAGTTCACAAGGATTGTTATGAGCCCCTGGTGAAGAATTTGGGCATCTTTGGGCTTAGTCTCATATTTGACACTCTCAATCATTTTCATCAAATTTTTATAGAAGAAAGAGGGCAGATTGATCCTTATATCTCCTTTAATATGTTGTAGTAACCTGACATGATAAAGGTGTACTACACTATGTCTATTGTCACATGTGAAAAACTTTTGAATAATCAAAACTAGTTCTGCCCAAGGTTCATTGAACCACTCCCTTGGAATCCCATCTGACCTATCAAAATAACCCTTCATGTTTTTATCCAAGAAAAATTTCCAACCCTTGTCTTTGTAATGCAATCCCTTATGGTATAGTTCTCCTGATGATGGAAACTCTATAGCTTCTGAAATATATTTTGGAGTCAAAGGGATATGTAGACTACCCACTATGGTTTCATTCTGTTTGTAATTTTTTAAAAATTCTCTTTTGACATCCTCATTGTAACCTTTGAAATTTTGAAGAAAGCCTATTAAACTTGACTGATAGAGTTTTTCAACTATTTCCTTACTCCAATGTTCAATTTGAAAGGCTTTAGGTTCTTCTCTTGAAGTCATTTTATCTAAAAACCATTTTATGTATCCATCTACAGTCATTAACTTCATCTTTTTCAACAAAAATTCAAGCACTGGATGTTATTACAGTAGTAGGCTTACCTCTTGTTTTATTCCTCTTGCCAAACAATCCTCTATTTTCCCTTTGAAAAATGTGAGCTAACTGCTTCAAATAAACACAAGAATTGATAGAGAGGTTTTAAGAAAACATAAAAATTCATGTTTCTATTATCCTACCCTCCATTTAATTCTCTGCCCTCTTTAAAAACAATCTTTGTCTCCATTTTGTAAAATAAATTTGACTGTGTAAAAAAAAATTGAAATTTTTTTATACAATAGTGTGTTTTTCACCCATCAATTTCATACAAAATTCTTTTCAAAACATAGCATGATGTCTATAATTTAAACTCAATGTGTATACAAAATAATAATTCAACCATCTCATCAAAAATCTCATGATAAATTCACTAATTTTCTTCAAACATTCTTCATACTCTGTCCTCTGCTATGTAAAAATAAAAAACCATGTTTAACTGTGTCTTCTAGCTCCATTTTTCTCTACAAATTCTGTTTCGAATCCTTATACTGAGTGTGCTAATAAAACAAATCTTTTACACAACTCAATTAAAAACAAACTCACTGTACAATTCGAATTATAATTCTTCATTCTTTGTTTTCCATTTATTTCGAAATAGAAGACTACATGTGAGGACGTGTTTGAGATTACCTGTCTTAAGCAATGATCCTTGTGATCTTTCTTCCAGTTGAACTGATGTTTCAACCAGTGCCAATCTCATTAAAAATATTTCATTGCTTGACTAATGGTAGAGTATTTTTGAAAGGTGTCAAAGTGTTTTTGAGTGTTGTCAATACAAAACATAACGTAATGACAGGCTTTACAAATCGAAATAGATGACTCCTTTTATAACTCTGAGTTTGTTTAAACAATCCCGAGATCTATTCATGCAACCATTTGTTGTTTTAAACAACCAAATCCACATTTACTTCTTACCTTCTTATTCACGGGATTTTTCTTCCTGATAGCATGGCTGCTTGACAAGTTCTCCGGATTTGTGGCTCTTAAAACTCCAGTTAACTCCCTTATCACTCTGTTCCTCCTCTTTCCTATATTTTTTTCCTTCTTTTCTGCATTTTATCTCTGGTATTCCTCTCTTGGCTTCTTCACTATATTTTCTCTAGTTCTGCGTTTTATTATGTTTTCACAGGGTTGCAAACACATATGTGTGCTTTGACTACATGGTCTCCCTCTCTCACTGAGCCTTTTGGAAGGCAATGATGGTGAAAACGTGGCGTAAATGTCTCAGTAATGGTCATTACAGGTCTTAGAAATGGTAGAAATGATCTCATACGTTTAACATAGTGTTATGTTATGGCGTTTGAAAACATTCTAACCGTTCCTCAACCACTGCTTAACCGGTTCATGCATGTCTTTTCTTTGAATGCCATGCTGGCTATGGTGTACATTCGTCCTTTGTTTTATTCATTATGCAGATCCTTTCATGCTTTTTTTTAATGACCATGTCTGCTCCCATATTTCGCATCATCTCCATGTGCCATCATTTTTTCTGCTTCAATACTCTGCATTATTTCCATTTGCATATGCACCATCATAATTCATCACCGTATGATATCTCCTCTTCATTTCTCCACTGCTGCATGCATTATGGTCTCACCATAGCATACCATATACCATCATTGTCATGCATTTGGTTTATCTCTGCATCATACTTTAGGTTAATAATTTCATTCATTTTTTTACATTACATTTCGCTCCATTACCTTAGTTCTTCACCTTTTTATGATTGCACTCATTTTGCTTTGTTTTGACATTCCAAATAGTTGCGCTATATCATATGACTTTTGAACTTTGGTTTTTTCTCTTTTATTTATTTTTTAAAAATTGACTAATGAAATAGTCACATTTTTAAAATTAAATATTTTATAATAATACTAACCTTTGTTTCTGTTTTGTAGGTCTTCCAAGGGTTTAATATTGACCTTATGTTTATGATTCTCTTTGTTTAGAAAAATAGGGTAGGGTATGATATGGATATGTTATGTAATGTCTTATTGAATAGTGGTATGGATATGAAAAATAGGGCTAAAAATCATGGATAATGGAATGTAGATGAAAGTATAGGTGATAAAATGTAGATGAAATGTAGGTAATGTAGGTGATGTAAATGAAATGTAGGTAAAGATACATAACTAGTACTAAGTTAGTATTTACAATTCTAGAATATTTTCAAAAAAATTTGAAATTTTAAGAGCGATTTTTACTCACTGTATTGGTATTCCCTTTTGACGTTCATGATGATCGACATTGTGTTTATTGTTACAACGACTCTTGTAGACTATGTAGACTTTATTTCTTCTTGCATCTGATTTTATTTAGAATAATAATGTTCATGTTCCTTCTGCAGGTTAAATTCTGACATTATCAAGTCCCATTCTGATATGATCTTCATTTGATATAGCTCAGGTCCCTTCTAACATGTTAAATTTTTAGGTCCCTTTTGGCATAATATGCACTGATGTTTAGGTCCCTTTCTGGCGTAATGTGCAATAATGTTCAATATTTGAAAATTTCTTCTATCGTAATGATACAGGTCCCTTTTTGAATAATTTCTTAATAAAAATTCAGGTCCCTTGTTTAGATGTCAAATGATGTATCAGGTTCCTTTGTAATGGTAGTTCATATTATGTCTTAAATTCAGCTTCTTCAAAACTATTTTCATAGTTTTTTTATTACACACCTTGCCCCAAGCTAATGATTTGACTTGTCCTCAATTCTGCAATGTCTTGGAGGGTATATCTGTAAAAATATAAAGTACAATAAAATAAAAAGAAAAAGAAAATTCATATTGGCCAAACAAGTTGGTTTTCCGATATGAATTCGAGTTTGTATTGTGCTATTTTCCTGTATTTTCACAACCAAACTCTTTTATTATTATTATTATTATTTATTGTTCTTCTGCTAGAATTATGGATGGCATATTGCTATGCTTCCACATTAATTCCAGATTTGAATCCATTGAAATTTTTCTTAGAAAATCCTCTTTATTTATAGGCTTATTGTAAATTTTAAGTCTATGTCCGTTGACGACAAATGAAACAGATGCTTCATCAATTGTTTTTATCTTGACAACTCCATTGTCAAATATTTCTTCAATCTCATATGGCCCAAGCCAATGAGTCATGAATTTTGCTATGAAATTTTTGAACTTGGAGTCAAAAAAGAGTGCCCAATCTCCTCTCTGAAACACATTATTCTTTATGAATCGATCATGTCATTTGATCCTTTGTTCTTGGACAAGAGACGTATGTTTGACTGCTTGTTGTCGTATCTCATCCAGTTTGTTTAATTCCATAATTCTCTATTGTTGTGCTTCAGACAATTCCATCCCCAATTCTGCTGCTAGCTTGTATGTATGTATTTGAAATTCGATGGGCAATAAGACTTCTTGTCCATACACTAACTGATATGGACTAAACCCAGTTGTGTTTTTCCAAGTTATCCTATATGCCCATAGTGAAAATTTCAATTTTTCTGACCATTCCTTTCTGTTCATATTTACAGTCTTTGTCATAATGTTCTCTAGGACTTTGTTTTTTTATTCCACTTGTTCGTTGGCTTGAGGATGATACGGAGTTGATTTTATGTGTTTGATCTTGTATTTCTCCATAACATCTCGAACAATTTTTGATGTGAATTGTGTACCTTGGTTAGTTACTATCTATCTCGGAACTCCATATCTTACAAATATATCTTCAAATAGAAAAGACACAACAATATCTTTTGTTTCCCGTGCTATTGCCTTGGCCTCCACCCACTTAGTTACATAATCATACATACCAGGATGTAATTCTTTCTATTAGATGGAGGGTTGATTGGTCCCACGAAATATAAAGCCCACTATTCAAATGGTTCAATCAATACTTGTGGCTTTAATTTCATTTCATCTGATGCCACTGGTCTACCAATTCATTGACAGTTGTCACATCTTTTCACATAGGTTCTGGAGTCTTTGAAGATGGTTGGCAAGTAGTAGCCAAGTTTCAACACTTTGTATGTTGTTCTTTTATCTGAAAAATGACCACCACATGGTTCATCATGACAAGCTTTCAAAATTTCAATAATTTCATCTTCTCTTACACATTTTCTAATCATTAAATCAGCACCAGTATAAAATAGATCTCCATTGACCCAACTATACCTAGCCGTTTCTCTAATTATTCTTCGTTTATGCTTGTTTTTGTAATGATATGGTAGGATGTCAGATGATAAATAGTTAGCTATATCTGCAAACCATGGAGTTTTGACATTTATAGAAAATAGATGTTCATCTGGAAAATTGTCTGTTACTAGATTTGGATCACCAGATGAATTTAGCCTTGACAAAAATTCTACAACTTGATTATCTTTTCCTGGTCGATATTGTATAGTAATGTTAAATTCTTGCATTAATAACAACCATCTAGTTATTCTGCCATTTGTGATTGATTTTTTCATTAAATATTCTATGGCAGAATGATCCATGTGAATATAAACTTGATAACCTGTTATATAATGTCGAAATTTATTAACCGCATGTACTACAGTTAACATCTCTTTCTCTGTAGCAGTGAAATTCAATTCTGTCAATGTTAAGTTTTTACTGATGAAATATATGTCATAATTGAATTGATTCTCTTTTTTTCCAAGTGATACTCCAATAGATGTATTAGATGCATTTGTTGAAATGTGAAATGGGAAAGACCAATTAGGTCCTCAAAGACTAGGTGCAATTGACAAATTTTGTTTTAATTTTTCAAATGTGTTTCGATAGTTATCCATCCATTGGAATTCCACATATTTCACAAGTAACTTGAATAATGGAAAAGCTATTTTATTGAAATTTTCAATAAATCTTCTATAGTCGCCTGCATAACCCAAGAAACTTCTAACTTATTTTTGTGTTGTGGGTGGTGTTAAATTCTCAATGACCTGAATTTTTGTCGGGTCCACCTTAATCCCTAAAGAGGAAATATGGTGCCCCAACACTATCCCCTTAGTCGACATCATAAAAAAATTTTCATTACTGAGTGATAGATTTGTCTCAATGCATATTTTTAACACTTTTTCAAGATTTTGTAAGCAATCATCATATGTTGTACCATACACAATGAAATCATCCATGTAAACTTCCACACACTCATGAATTAAATCAGAAAAGATTGCAAGAACTGCTCTCTGAAAGGTAGCAGGTGCATTACACAAACCAAAGGGTAATACGTTGTATGAATATGCTCCCCATGGGCATGTGAATGTTGTCTTGTCTTGATATTCTAATGCTATATTTATCTGATTATATCCACTAAATCCATCAATAAATGAAAAGAACTTCTTTCCAGCTAATGAATCTAACACTTGATCGATAAATGGTAAAGGAAAGTGGTCTTTTAATGTACCTGTTGAGTTCTTTGTAATCCACACAAATTCGCCATTTCCCATTTTTCTTAGGTACTAAAACTAAGGGTGAAACCCATTGACTATCTAAAATAGGATAGATAAATTTGACTTGTAATAGTTTATGTAATTCTTCTTTCACTATTTCCTTCATCATGGGGTTCATCCGTCTTTGTGGATTCCTTATAGGTTTTGTTTCATTATCATTATTAATGCGATGGATGCATGTTTTTGGATGAAATTCTGGCATCTCTTTGTAATCCTAGGAACAATATTTTGAATATTTTGCAATAATGTTATTAGCTTTTCCTCTTGTGATGATTGTAAGTTGTTACCAATATTCAAATGTCTCTCACGACTGATTTCAATAATTTTTCTATTTTAATTGGTAATTGAATTTACAAGAAAAATGCTTTCAAATGTATTTTTCGATGACTGTATAGTGTGATTTTCCTAAAAACATTCATTCAAAAGATAACTAGCAGCTTCATATTGAGTTACTCTAAGCTGCTCTGAAAGATTTGGTTCTGAGATGAATAAATCTAATATGTCCTCATTTTCTTCCTCCTCTCTAAAATTGTAAACTTGATTAAGACTATGAATAGGTTGAAGTTCTTGTGGTTCTTTTCCATCAAGCCATGATAATAAAAAAGGAGATTGAGAGAGAGGATATAATGTAACATACTTTCTTTCATCTCCATGTGCAATAATCATGCTTCCTGACCTGCATCCAATGTAAGCATCTGTAGTGGCTAACCATGGTCTACCTAAAATTAGGGGATGCCCTCCCAAGTTTGTTTTTGGTTGCAAAATCAAGAAGTCTATAGGATACTCCCATGAATCCAGTGAGACAATGATATCTTCTAGTATACCTTTTGGGAAAACTTTAGTTCTGTCTGCAAGTTATAAAATTGTAGCAGTAGGTCTAATGTTGTTTAGATTTAGATGTTCAGATTTATATGTTTCACAGTCTCTGTTGTCATAACATTGATAGTTTCTCCCAAGTCTATTAAATTATTTGGCACTGAAAACTTGTTAATCGAAATGGTAACCATAGGAATTCCTATATCAACATATTTTTCAATGGTTGTGTTTGTGGACATGAGACTAGTCAAACTTCCAATTACCTGGATTTTTGGTGCATCCTTTTTTCTTCTGCCACATTTATTAATGCATAATTCCTTTATTTTTTTTGCATAGATTGGAATGTCTTTAATTGCCTGCAAAAAAAGAATTTTAACATAGGTGTTTTTCAATTCATCCAGAATATTAAATTCAGGGAGAGATATTGGAATATTCTATTATATCAATCTTTCTGGATATGGCGGAGTCTGTGTCATAATAGATTTACCCTTATGAATTTTCTTTTCTGGTTGATATTATTGACTCCGTTCTCCTTGTTCAACTTCTTCTTCAATTATCGGAGGATAATATTTTTGTAACACCTTCCCAAACCTTAGGTGGACATCTTGTACAGGAATAATTGAATAAGTATGATAATATGTTGCCTCTTCCACATGATATGCTGGTTTATCCACCTAGTTACTTGGATTAGCTACTGGCTGAGCTGGAAATTATGTTGGTCTAGGAGGTGGTTGGTTAGTGGGCAACTGAAGTTGCTGCGGTTGAGTTAGCATTGGTGGGTTTTGAGATGGATATGTCATTGGTTGTTATTGCTGGAATTGTTGATATTGAGGAAATGGTTTTGGAGGGTATGGTTGTTGATATTTATACTGCTAGGGATACATTTGCTGTGGTGGTTGGTTTCCATAACCATATCCCCTCCAACCTTCTGAATGTTGGTTTTGATATTGTTGTGGTGGCCAAGCCAGCCATTGGTGTATTCCATGTTTTTGAGGATATTGAAAATTTTGGGGATTTTGTTGAGGGAAATTTTGAGGCATTCTTGGCTGCCAAGGTATCCTTGGTGCCATATAGTAGAGAGATTCTACACCTTTCACTTCTTCTCCTTGCAATTATTTTAACTTTATACATTTTTTTGTTGTGTGATTTTCTGTGCATAGTCCACATACTTGTATTCCTTGCATAGGACATTCCCTGAGTGGATGTTTTTGCCTACAATTTGGACAAAATATTGCTAAGATTTCATCTTACTCTTCTTTCTCTTTCTTAGCTTTCAAAACATCTACTTGTGTTCCCAAAGTGCTTAAGAGATTTGTCTTAACATTTTCTAACAAGCTTCCTATCTCCACTCTTGTTATTGCACTTGCTTCAGATTTGGAAGCTTTTGATGAAATATCTCTTTTCCCACTCTTGGCTCTTCCCTTAGAGTATTTTCGACATAATTCAACAATCTCTTCAAATGGTAAATTGGAAATATCTCCTTTTACCATTACATTAAGAATGTCTAAATACTCATCTCTAATACCCTTTAGAAAAATAGTGTATATGGTATAAGAACTAAGAGAATGATGTTTGGATTTCTGTAAATTGTAAAGAAATCTTTCCAAATATTCTTCTAAAATTTTGTCTTCTTGTTGTGACATTCTGAAAATATCTTCTTTCGAGTCTCTAGCCCTGCAATAAGCTTGATACTTTTTAAGAAATATTTTCTTCATATCTTCCCATGAAGCTATCATGTGTTCTCCTAATCCCATGAACCATTTCAAGGATGTTGCTTTTAGAGTAGCAAGAAAAAGTCGAAGCTTATGTGTATCATCAGTATATCCATATGTTCTACACAAGATGTCAAATTCGAACATGAATGCATCAGTATCTTCTATTGAACTTCCATAGAAATTAGGCAATATAGAAGGTGGAATATTTTTCAGTTTTCTTTTTTCTCCTAGTATTTCTCTTGCATCTAAAATAGGAAAGCCAAAAGTAGTTCCTGATCATTGTTAACTTCTTGCTCATTTTTTTGTGTTCTTCGATTTTGGTTTTCTCTTCTTGCTTCTTCCTTTATTCTTCTAAGTGTCTCTACTCTTCTATATTATTATGCTTTTCTTTCCACCTCAATTCTTCTTTCTTCTTCTCATTGTCTTCACCATTCCCTTTGTTGTCTTTCATATTCTAATCTTTATTCAAGAGTCATGTTTAGTCTAGTTGATCCTTCTCCTTCTTCAGCCATTTCTTTTTCAGAGATTTGTAGTGTTTCGATATGAGGTTGACTTTGTATTTCTTCAACTACTTTGATTTCTTCAAAGACAGGCTGCTCTAGTTTTTCAAAAATTGGTTTTATGGTGTCTTTTTGTTTCCAAACAGAAGGAGGTTCTTTAGGAGATTGCTTTTCCTTTACCTCTAAGGCTAACAAGATTTGTCTTTCAGCTAAAGTTAATCTCTGTCTTGATCTCTATTTTCCCTCTAACTCTTCTATCGTAGGATTTCCAACAACCAGTGTTGTTAGTCCTGTGGATGAATGAGCTATTGGGGGATTTTGTTTCACAAATATACCCTTCTAATCTCCCTTTCTAGGCATAAGAAAAAAATTCTTGAAAGAAAAACTACTTTTTTGTTGTTTTTGGCGATTTTATATTTTTTATCTTTTTGTCTTCTTATTTGACCATTTCAAAAATATGCTTCCCCAGCAACGGCACAAAAATGTTGGGTCAATTTACTGTTGTAAACTAACGCAAGTATTTATTATCAATCCGGGTTAGTGGAACTTACAAGCATCCCCAAATTATATGGGTTTTAGTTGTGATCAATTCAAAATATGGTTTATTGATGATTTAGGGAAATGCATATTACAAATATAAATCTAAATTAAACAATTTCTAAATTCAAATGTGTAATTAGAAGTAGAAGAATATCCTAACTTAAGAGATTTTTTTGTCCTTCTCTTAACAAAATTACCATGTGAATTAGAAATCAAAAACTACTTAACTAAACAATAGATTAAGATACATGAAGTAATAATTGAAGAAGCTCTTCACTGAAGAGGTCCTGATTGTCCTTCATCGTATATTCATTTATCAGTAATGCTAATGTTAAAACATGAATTCAGAAAAAAAAGGAAAGATGAATCTTAGTTTTTAGTCTCTTAATCAGATATAAGAAGTATTTAACTTTAAATATTGGTTTGTCTCTTCATATGCAAAATAGAAACAAGATTAAGATCCATCATCAATCATATAAAAGCATGTAAAGATGAATTCTAACTGAAGATCTTGATTAGATAGAAAGAATGTTTAACTTTAAACATTTGTTTGTCCTTTCATATGCAGGTTAAGGATGATCATTAGATTCATCAATACTTGGAAATAATCAGCATAAACAAATTAAACATAAGCAAGCTAATTCAGAAATTGCAGCTACAAAATAAATTAAGAAGTGCACTTAGCTCGGTGTGGGGGCCCTCCACCCTTGCCTCGCACACTGAAGGTAAATTCAGCTACTTAAGACTTCAATCAATCAACCAACATGTAAAAGCATCAAATATGATAGAACAGATCTTCAATTATGTCTCCAAGTCTCAGAAATAATAATAATAAGTCATACAAGTTCTACATATCAAATCCTTCAAAGTTTGAGGCTTAAATAGATAAAGTATCTAAAAAACTCATCTAAAATAGCTCAAGTAGTCATAACTATCCTTATCCTATCATATCAAGTTGAATTCATCCATCAGATCCATCATAATCTAGAAAATTCCACAAAATAAGAGTTTTGACCTAGTTTCTAGGGATCCTCCATAAAGACAGGTCTTGTTTGACCGCCTTTGGTTGGGCCTATTAAAGCTTGGTTTGACTATACCAATAGGTGCACTCTTGTTCTTAGTTCCCGAGCCTTCTATAAATGTATCTAGCTCGAGTCCAAGTGTCTTGCACATATGAAAACCATAATTACATTATGGGAATTTCTGTTGCTGTCTAAAAATGCACTTAAATTTCAATTTTTACAAAAACATCTAATAATTGAAAAAAATAACTTAAATACATGTATATGCATCTTTGGGTCAATATAATTTGGATATGATGGTAAATAGATGGATAATATGGAAAAATAAAGTGTATTTTCTAAAGAAAAAGAGATAAAAAATGAGGGCCAATAGTGATGATGTGTTTGCCATCGCTTGTTGAGCAACAATGATATTTTTTCCTTGTTTTATAATTCATGTGATGCATTTCTTTCAAGTAAAATTGATGATGTGTTTGCCATCACTTCGAAACGTGACAATGATGTTTTGGTCTTGTAATGATGGTTGGGGTGTGATATCCATTTGATGTAAACTTTACCACCGAGCATTTAAACTCGTGACAAGTATTGGAATTTTTGGGTCAATTTAAGCATTTAATTTGCACGATATTGTACTACAGGTTTACAGAAGATGTAGGTGTTGTTTCATCGCTTAAGGCTCCAAATAACAAATGTGAAGGAGGTGGAAGGGTGACCTTTTTCAGGACACTGTGGTGCAGACATAGTACACAACAAATGTAGATTCTTGTTGATGCTTTTGGAGGACCAAAAGCTCCTCAGTGGGGAGGATTGATCCAGGCAGATCTTCAAACACTAGTGGCTTGGAAAAAGGCTCGAAATTCAAAATTTTAGGAAGGTGAAAAACTCAGGTTCATATTTAAAATCTCGTCGCCCTGATCACAGAAATACAAACGACACATCAATCTGATCTTGTATGAGGGAGTTAGAACAGTTTGAAGTTTTGTTAAGCTAGGGAACGTGGGGCCCACAGTGTCCCACAAGGTGTCCCAGTGAGCACTTGGGACCCACATGGCAACCTATAAACTGCTAACACATGGCACTCCTCCATTGGTACTCAACCTGCACAAAAGGACCAAAAAAAATCATTAAAAACCATTTTAAAAATTTAATAGTTGTAATAACCATATAAAAAACTTTATGTTACAAATATATCATATGGTTGAAATTAAAACCCAAACAACACATGTAATATTCCATATTAAAAAACCAACAAAAATTTCAATGAATCATTAAAATTTTATGGTTATACATTGTTATGGTATTAAAACAAAAAGCAATGTAACATATATATGTTATAACAAACACACACACACACACACACATATATATAGATATATGTTATAACCATACAATAGTTATGTTAATATGATAGCCGATGGGAGGTATGGTGGGCGAGCCACCCGATGCGGGCCCAACCCACCACATTTCTTTTTTGTTACATTAAAAAAAGGGCACCATTTATGGAGGGGTTAGGATTTGACCCCTCGACCTCCCTCGAATGATTACCAAATTTTACCACTA
Source organism: Pinus albicaulis (assembly GCA_034641835.2). NCBI lineage: Eukaryota > Viridiplantae > Streptophyta > Pinopsida > Pinales > Pinaceae > Pinus > Pinus albicaulis. The sequence goes on along the minus strand of CM076576.1, from coordinate 688,834,486 downwards.
GGCCAACGGCCTCCATTTTGAAAAATATGCCCAGGGCATTTGATATAAACTAAATTTTTTCCAACTTCACCCAGGCAAAGGCAGCAAGGACATGTACGAATTTCGAGGCAAAGGCCAAACCAATGCAGGTGTAGGCACGTAGTTCGAGACAGATTCCAGTGTAAGGCCGCCAAGGGAATCTTTTGATCTCAAGGAGGTAAAACTTTCATAATGTATTAAAATTTACATGCATTTTAACCATAATTTCGCAGGGAGCATGATGGTGCACCCAGATTTTCCTTTTGAGCAGCGATTTTGTAGATTTCCTATGGAGGAGAATCTTCAGGAACCTTGAGGGAATCTTTCAGATTCCTTAGAGGCTGAAATTCGACGGTGTCAAAATGAGATCAACTTTATACTCATTCTTCTTGAAATTTCGTAAGGATCTCAATGGTGAGATCAGATTCCTATTTTGAGTTGCAGATTTACAGATTCCTAGTGGAGCATCATCTTTTAGGAATCTAGGGGGAATCTAAAAGATTCCCTAATGCCCATATTTCCACTTTGTCAAAATTCAGAAATTTGACAGTCGATTTTTCACTATTAGACGATAGGAATCTGATCATGTGTCCAGATTTTCCATCCAAGATTTATATTTTTGGGCCACTATTCAAAGTGGGATGCAAGTGTTAGCATTCAGTGAGTGAGCAGTCGATTTCACACCTTTCAATGTCACGATTGTGGCAGTGATTTCAAATCCAGCAGTGGAGCAACCCATTCTTTAGTCATCTTCCATGTGAGGTATATGATGTGTTATGTTCATGTACTTCTTTGTCTCTTTGCTATGAGATGCATTGTGTTGTATAGATCCATGTTGATGTTTTATGTGGGATCTTGTTTTTTTCTTAATGTGAGATGTAATTTCTGTCATGGATTTGTATTATGTTGAGATCCCTTTGTTGCCATGTTGGCAAGATACTCATTGTCACATGTATGTTTGATTGAGATCCCTTTTTTCCATGTTGGTGGGATACTCATTGCCATTATGTGTGAGTTATTGTCATACTAATAGAAGTCCTTGTTGTGAATGAGAGTTCCTATAGTGGAACATCTCGTGGAGAGGTCCATCCACTCATGCATGAGGGAATTTTCCTTGTACGACAGAGAAAACACCATACATTTACATCATCACTATTACAACACTTAATGTAGCGGCCTACACCATCTTGACACGGAGGCCCAGAGACGTAGTCCCTCCTCAACGAACTCTGTTATCAATGTCTTATGTTGCTAATGATTTTTATGTTTCTATTCTTTACAACATGTAGTTGTTAATTTATGTTCATTAACACTTTGATTAAATGAAATTCTAACACATCAGCCAAAGTAAAATTTCTTGGTTAAGGGTATCAGGAATTTACCCAAATCACTACACTAGTAATATAGGGACCTAAGACAGAATACCTCCCTGCAACTTATTTCTATGATAGTGGCATGTATGGTGAGAGGAAAGGGGTTGGATTTACAATCATTCATAATCATTTTGAAAATAATGGGGATGTAAGAGATCAATATACCTAACAAGCCCTTGTCAATATTGAAGTTGAGGCATAGATACTTGGTAACAACCTTTATACGAGAATTATTTTATCTTAGTAAGGGAACTATAGTTGTAACTTAAGGTTTCATCAATAGTTCCATAAAAAAATTGTTTGTATCTCATTGCAGTAATTATGCATTAAAGTTGCAACAGTTGTGGCTTAAGGTTGCAAGAGCTATGACTTGTTGATGCAAAATTTGGGACTTGGAATAAAACAAATTATATATGAAGGTAAACATATATATTAAGAGATCATTATACCCAACAAGTCCTTGCCAATATTGAAGTCGAGGCATAGATACATGACAAAAACCTTTATATTAGAAATATTTTATTTGAGTAACGAAATAACAACTGTAACTTAAGGTTGCAATAGTGGTTCCATAAAAACATTATTTGTATCTAGTTGCAAAAATTGTGCATTAAAGTTGCAACAATTGTGGCTTGAGGTTGCAAGAGTTGTGACTTAGGGATGTAACATTTGCGGCTTATATATATATAAAGAGATCATTATACCAAACAAGTCCTTGTCAGTATTGATGTTGTGGCATAGATACATCGAAGTAAGAAACCTTTATACGAGAATTCTTTTATTTGAGTAAGGGAACAACATTTGTAATTTAATATTTCAGTATCAGTTCCATAAAAAATCTTCTTGTATCTTGTTGCAATAATTGTGTTAAAATTACAACAATTGTGGCTTGAGGTTATAGGAGTTATGATTTGGGGATGCAACATCTACGACTTAGAAAAAAACATATTATATATGAAAAAAAAAAAAAAAAAAAAAAAAATATATATATATATATATATATATATATATATATATATATATATATATATATATATGTTGTAGGTTTCAACCCTGTACAGAAATTATCTACAAACGAATATCAAAAACATAAAATAAACAATAGCGAGAGCATAAAACATAAAACAGATATACACAGAGATTTTCCCCTAGATCCCAAATCGGGACGACCAACTTGATTTTTTCATTATATTCCTTTCAGTGTTACAACACATATATATACATGCCGAAGCATACATAAACCCCAATCCATTAACCTTGGATTTGAACATAACCGTAGTTCCCTCAACCGGATCTACAAAATACCAAGGGCCGAAAACCATCGTCCCCCAAAAAACCATGTGCAAACTCATGCTTCATTATTTATTTATTTATATATTATGACATTATTTATTTATTTATTATTGTTATTGTTATGTTTTTAGTTTTTAACTAGTATTATAATTTATTTTTATACCCAATCGCAGGTGTGGGGGCATCTGGAAAGGCAAGGAGACCAATTAATTTATAACATTCATGTCATCAACACCCAAATCCATGTTTATTATTTTAATATGGAAAACAAATAACAAAATATCCATGCCTAAATAGATTGTTAAACTCTACCAAGTGGTATTCACCTACAAATTCCAAGTTTCTTCTCTCTTAATAAATCGTAGCATCATGTTAGGCTTTGAGAATGGTTAACCCTTGATTTGACATCAGTGACAAACCTCTCAAAAACACCATGAAAACTACAATAATTCTTGCTACATATATAAAGCTCGATTTGTCTAAGGCCTTTAACAGGGAAACTGGGATGTACTTGATTCTCATTCTTCTTTGCTCTAGTTTTAATTTAGTGTTTTGTAAATTGGATTGAAGGTTGTCTAAGCTCATCATCTCTATATGTAATTATCAATCGGGTCAATATTTATATTTTTTAGATAATTTATGAGACTATGATACAAGTTTGTGCCTCATCTCCTTTAATATTTGTTATTATTAACAAGGACCTCAACAATTATAGAAGGTAATGAGAGAAATTTTATAAGCCATTAACAAATGCTACTATTTTTATCACTCACATATTTACATGTGTTATTTTTTGGAAATATTCTATTAGTGGATGATCTTATCCTATTTAATGCAAGATATAGTAAAGATGCCTAGTATGTAAAGCCTCATTAGAGCTCTAAACTCATTTGGAGTTGATGTTGGCAATATGATGCAATATGTTGTCCTTGATGGAAACTAACTTGATGAGGTTGTCCTTGATAGAAACCTACTTGATGAGTTGCATTTTGATAAGAAACCTATTTGTTAAAGATGTAAAAATGATGTTTCTACAGGTTAGTTAAGATGTGACGGAGAAAGGAATTCCAGTAAGTGCCAGAAAAATGAAATAGGAAATATTTCTCAATGTATAGTTAGGTTTGATGAAGGGAACCTGTGTATGGAGGAAATGTATAGGCTATTTGGTATACAGGCAACCCGCGTATACATCCAGAATTAGTATATATGCATTTTTTATAAAGAGAAGTCGCGTATACACATGGGTACGAAGAAGCAAAGTCGCGTATACCTTTTGTGCTCTAAAATTATGATACCAAGGGGCATTACCATGGTATTAGCCCACAGTATTCAGCGTTGTATCGTCTATTTGATTTTTTCCAAGAATACCATCGAGACTGGTGTGGTTTTGGCTCATGGTATTGATAAAGGCTAATCCTATATAAGGAGAAGAATATCTTAGTGCAAGTGTGTGCAGGTGTAAGGCCTGTCACTGAATACTTCTCTCTAAAGTATATCTGCATGGGATGAACTCTATTTTATTGGTAGATATGAATCTATGATGCACCCTTCGATGCAATGATAGATTAGGATCTCTAGACCTAAAATGACTATGTTCTTGTATGATCTATTGAAGAGATGATTAGATCTGTGACCTGGCGCTAGTTTGTTGAAGTTAAATGAAGAAATCTGGGTATGTTATATAGATCTGAAACATTCTGCAAAATTAATATTTACAAATCTATAAGCTAGTTCGTCTCGGGAAAAGTGTGTGTATACGCGGTTTTGTCTCAGAAAAAGCGCGTATGGAAGTTAGGGTTTTCTGAAGCTTGTTGCGGAGGTTATCTGTTTATTGTTGTTGTATTTTTGTTGTCTGTGAATGAAGTCTTCATGTAGATTTGGGTTACTTGAGTGTTGTATATGCTTCTAAGTTGAATATGTACAAATATGATCAATGAGTGAGTAAATATTCTTAATGATGACTGACTGATTAAGGGTTCTACAATACTAAAAAGATATCTGACTGTAAGCCTCAGATCTAGTTCTGAGACTAACTATATTTTGGGAGATCAGTATTCACATATCTATACACAGGTTGGTGTGAAGGAAAGCATGTATACACGTAGGTCCAATAAAGAAAAATAGCGTATGCATTTTAAGATAATGTTCAATATTGAGTTTGATTCTGCATACTGATTCTGAAATCTGGGTTATTACTATGCTCTGGTTACAGTGATCTCGCTATTCTTATCAAAGTATTTTGTGATTTTATTATTGTTGATATTTATGAGGAGTTGTGTTGAAGTTGTGTGATCCAGTGTGAAAATTGATGAAACGTGGTCTGCAGTGGTTCTGAGGGTAGAAGCCTTTAGTGTGGAAGTAGAACTTCCTACTAGTAGAAGTTGGTGCTTTGATTATGGGGTTGAAGCTCCCTTCCAGTAGTGGTTGGTAAATGAGATCAGGGGGTTGTAGCTCCCTTCCAGTAGTAGCAGGAGAACGAGAGAAGGTTGCAACCTTCTGCAGGTAGATTCCTGTGTACTGATATGATTCTACATCAGTACAATATTGTAAGCAGTTTTCCATATAATAAATATTTGACAAAGATGACAACAACAGTGGTTTTCTCCCGAATTGGTTTTCCACCTTAAATTTTGGTGTTCATGTGTGATGTTTTGGTGCGATGATTTGTTATGTTGTTACTTCACATATTTACTACTTAAATAACTATTGCATAACTGATAAGCTGAGTTAAATATTGTTTCTGAAAGTTTATCTAACATTAAAGGTATCCCAGTATACGCAATTTTCTTTTGGTATATCCGCATGCATACGCGAGTTGGGTTCATTAAAGTCGCATATGAAATTCAGTAAAGAAAAAGTTAAAGTTATCAATGAGCTCTAAATATTGATTCACCTCGCCCCCCCCTCTCAGTGTTTTTCCCAACATTTGCATTGGGCATAGAAGTAAACCTACAAAAGTCTACTATCTCTTTCAATGATTTGAAAGATATGTTAGAAAGAGAAATCAACCAAGTGCATCCATTTCAAATACTTTGGAATTGTGCTAATATTTGACTACTAGAGTTATGGATATTGGTTATTTCCATATCAAAAGATGTGAAAAATATTCAGAATATGGTTATGCTTGGGTGGCACATTAACCTTAGTATATTTCATAATAGTATATTGGCATTCCCTAGCTTATATTTTTGCTGGTATCTTTGGAAATATTAGAAATAAATTCTTTCATTTTATCTAGAAGGAAAGGACAAGTAAAGAAGTCATCCCTATAGTAAAATGGAAATTGCTTTCTAAGAGAAAAATCATGGGGGATTGTACACTAAATAATATTCATCATTTTGGGAAAGCATTGGCTATCAAGAGTATTTGGAGAATCATAAAAAATTTAGGGTTGTGGTAGGATGTAATCAAATCAAAGTAAATTTATCCACTTTCACTTGAACATTGGATAAGAACTATGATAAAACATGTGATAGGAACGTTTCTCATATGGAAAACTTCAACCCTAGCCATCCTTCATATAAGTCAGCGTCTTTCATAAAAAATATGAAATGGACAAAAAGTTAAAATAGGGGAGGGCCCTCTACTAGGTATTAATGGAGAACCGAAAATGTAGAATGGTCTATGTTTTAAATCCTTAGGTTTAAAGTAATAATCACAATGCTAGGTACTTCAACTATTGAATATGGAAAATTTTAAAGCCATGGGTGGAATAATGAAAGATATTTAGATTTCATAGGATATTTGGCATAGAAATGGGTTTCTATTGTGTCTCTTTTCATTAATCTTGGTTGTCTTCTATTTCATATTGGATTTATAGTTTTGTCTACAATTTCTCCTTGTTATTACGAGATTAAGTTCTTAAGTGATTGATAATTGAAGAAAGAATTGGGAAAAGTGATTATGCTAGCATATAACAGTAGAAAATTAACATGGTGTCAAAGTTAAGGTGAAGAAAATCCCGAGACAAGAGACTAAAACAATAAAATTTGAAGTAATCTATTTAGAAGAAGTTTCTTTCTTCAAGATGTCTACCTCTTACTTCAAGGATACAAAGAAGTTGGGTGACTCATCAAATTTTTTTTCTTAGAAGATCAAGTTAGAATCCATATTGGACGATAATGATGTCTTGGAATATGTGGAAGGAAAATTTCTATTTCTAGTTCTTCTCCTCTAGATTCATGTAATAGTTGGTTGGTAGCTATTGGGGCCTCTCGAAATTTCTCTGGGTATCATGAAGTTCTCTCGAATTTGGTTGAGAGGGAGACTAATCTAAAGATCATCTTGGGAGAAAAATCCACTTATCCTTTGAAGGGCTTTGGTTATCTTCAATTTCATTTTAACTATGGGGAAAATTTTCTTCTTCATGATATGATGTATGTTCCAGGACTAAAAAAGGACCTTGTATCTATATCTTCTTTGGAATAAAAAGTAATGAGGGCTTGCTTAATAAGGGGAAGGTCCTCACTATCTCACCTTGGGATATAGAATTGAAGGACTCTATAGATTCAATGGAAGACCACTACGAGCAATGGCACATGATAGAAATCATCAAAGTGAGCGTTAGAAGGATGGTTTCTAGGATGACTAAAGATAAAACTAAACATCATGGAGTATGTTTAGGATTTTACACTGGAAAGAAGTTAAGGGGACCATTCCCCTCCAAGAAAAGAAGGACCAATGATATTCTATAGCTCATACATTCTGATCTATGTGGTCCCATGCCAGTAAAATATCTGGGTGGTTACCTATACTATATAATATTTATATATGACTTCTCCCAGAATACATATACATTCTACTTGAAGCATAAGGACGAAGAATTTGATATGTTCAAGGACTTCAAGGCATTGATAGAGAATCAAATAGGAAAAAGTATCAAGGTATTCAAATATCTCATTGTTGGAGAGTATACTTATAATGAGTTCCTTGACTTCTGCAAGAGGGCTATAATTAAGAAGGATACCATCATACCTTATAATCTCGAACATAATGGTGTGGATGAAAGAAAGAAAAATACTCTCATGGAAGCTTCCCGAGCCATGTTGCATGATCAAAATATGTTGAGCATACTTCGGGGAGAAACCACTAATATGGTCATATATGTTCAAAACAAGACTCCTTATCAAGCCATGGATGACAAGACTCACAAACAAGTGTTAACATGGGTGAAGCCGAATGTTGGACATATGAGGATATTTGGTTGCCCTGTGTATTTTCATTTTCCAAAGGACAAGAGAAACAAGATAGAAGCCACTAGAAAGAAAGGTACATTTGTTGGTTATTATGATAATTCAAAATATTTTAGAATATATGTGTTGAGTCAAAGAAATATCGAGTTTTTTAGGGATGTGAATTTCGATGACAATTTTTCCCTTAGAAAAGCAAGGGATATTCCTCATCCTCCTATTGATAAGAAGGATGATGATGTGGATCTTCTAGATGGCCCTTCTATACCCGAGCTGGAGAAATAATTTATTGATTATCCCATGGAGGCTATCGACCCATTGGATCCCCCTCCATGTGATATACCTACTAGAATGAGACCCTTTTGGCTTCATGACACATTACATGATGTCGAACAACCCGTCACTTCCAAATGAATATTCAGAAAAAGAAAGAAACCATGCTAATACCAAGGGTATGATGTAACTATGAGCACCATATTATAGATTGAGTCTCCCAATGTTGAAGTAGATGTGAAAGAGAAGGTTTGGAAGTATTACATGGATGAAGAGTATGAATCCATTACAAAGAATGATGTGTGGGATGTTGTTATGATACACAAAGGAAATTTTTTCGTGACCTCTTGTTACACAACATTTTTTCACTGTCCCTACAATCCCCATCCCGCATATTGGAGGGTCATTTCTGTGACTTATGAAAAGTTTCATGCCTTACAAAGACCTTCATTACATCCCTCTACATGAAGGTAACATTCCTCTTGATGACATTTTCCTGAACAGAACATCAAAAATCCCTGTTTTTTCCTTGGCACGAGTAACCATTTCTACCCTCACGCCGATGTGGAAGATTAACACTAGGGCCCACACCACTTGGCACTCTGTCCCAGTGTAATGCCTACGCCAAGATGTTTTGGGAATTTTTTTTAAAAATAGAGGTGGAGGTTCCATTCCAACCACCTCAGGGATGAGTCGTTGGGAGTGGTTGAACTGAAACAACCACGGACTCCTTCCTTTAGTTAGTAGTTTCCACCTCCCTTGGAACACTCCTAAAGGATAGGCCTCCCTTCCACCTTTATAGGGATCCCAACCTCCTCCTTTTCCTCTATATGAAAAAGCCTTCTCTCTTTATGAAAGCTAGCTGAACAAAGGGAATTATATAGCTGAAACACTGAACTTGGAGAACTGAGCCATAGCTAAAGAACTGAGTTATTGAGAAGGTAGAGTAAGAAGGAACTCCATCGAGAGGTCCCTTATCCCGTCTGAATTCCCCGACGGGCTTTGAGACGTGCTTCGCCCGAACCACACTGGAGGAGACCGCAACGTTAGAGCATGGTTGTATCTCTTCTTTCTACCTATTAATATAAGGGACTATTGTCTGGTTCCCATATTGTATTTTTTTCTTTATCGAATGCAATATGCTAGTCTTCTCTAACTGACTAGTAGTTTTTGGATGAAATTAGTATGTGGTATGTGGTTATCATTTTTTGATCATTGTGCAGGTGTCCAAATGTGATAAGCGAAGGGGTTATGACTTGCCTTCGATCAAGAGCGAGAGGTTCTCATCATCACTACGATTGTCGACGATATCTTTGGACCACAGGTAGGCCATCTTATCGCATACTCTTTTATTCAAATATCTAGGAACCTACACTCTAGCATGATTCCTTGTTACTAGAGCCACTCTAGGGCTAGAGGGATTGTCTCAGTTCACAGAGAGGATTCACCTACATAACAAGTTGGCGACTCCATTGGGGATCAGTGTGAGTTTGTATTTGATCTTGTTGGGTCATTTTTTGGGTTTTGGTCTTGTTGTTTACCTTTCTGGCTATTTAACTGTGTTTCAAACCCTTGTTCAACTCCAGAGTGTCAAGATTGACCTCTGCTCTATAATTTTTTTCCTTTTTCCTTGGTTAACTGGCTTGGCGTGGTTTTTCCCTGAACAATCGCGCCGATTGGTGCAAGTTGCTTTTGTAGCACTCGCGCCATCCCCTGTTTGGTGTTGAATACCGCCTCACAGTCGCGCCAACCACTGTAGGTGTTTGGGTGTAAGATTTTCCATGAGTTTTTGGTCAGTTGTACTTTTTTCTGGGTTATTTTTAAGAGTAATTGAAGTTTTGTGGACTGTCTTTGATCTCTGGAGGCTTGTTTTCCTCAGTTGTTTGTCCATTTCTTATCAGTGTAGCTTGAGGTCTTAGGGTTTCTAAGTGCCTTGGTGCACTGAGCCTTCTGTTTGGAGATCGAGTTTCTTGATAACTGTCAATTTCGTTCCCTGTTTAATTTCTCTTGGTCTCTTTGATCCTGTTGAGTACGTTCATTGGTTGAATGATCATTGCCTTTCTTGTTTTGATTCTTCTTCCTTTTACTCCAAGCACCGATTACATTGCTTGTTTGGGTCATTTTGGAGATTTCTCCTTGATTTGAAAATTTTTTAGCATTAGTTTGGATATTGTTGTGTTTGTTTCATATTTATGGAGTCATTCCGCTTCAAATTTTACATTCGCTCTCTCAAACTAGTGTTTAGTTTTGTTTTTCATGTTATTTAGTGCATTGTTTTCTCTATTGCATTAAAACAAACCAAATATTGCATTCTTTTTGCTTTGAAAATGAAACATTCCCTCACTTAATTTGCATTGTATAGGCTAGGAAATATTTTTTGTTTTATGTAGATTACATTAGATGCATTAGTGGATGTTTTCGCATGTTTTCATTATTCGCTATTACTTGAAATATTTCTTTCCTTCTCGTAGATAGCCTTCATTGCACGAAAATGGTATCCTTCTGTATGTAGTTTTGCATTTAGGAAAATTTTAGATCCAACATACGTTAAGGCCTAGAAATTGGAACCTAATCGAAGATCAACGTTAAAATTTATTTCAATTAACCTAAGGCAACATTGAAACCTAATGAAATATTCTAGTGGTCTAAGTTAGAGACGTGTTCCGACTGTAGAAATTTGAATAATAGATGAGTTATTCACCGAGATTATCCTGATTACACACTATTTGAGCTTCATGCATAATACATAATCTCTTCTACCATTGATCATCAATTTGCAGAATTAGAAGCAGTCGCATGCGCACATTAAAACATAATCAAGCACACATATAACACAGTATGTAATGGGGAAAGCTTACAACTGAAAACCCCCAACTATCTGTATATTATAATGATAGAGAACATGTAACAATACATAGCACAAACTCCTCACAAGCTCTCAGCACTATCTCCAATTGTTACACACTAACTAGCTCAGATATGAACAAGTCACAAGTTCAAATCTCCTCCACCTGTTAGCCTGCCTCTACTGCGCAATCCGAGATGAATAATGATGAGATCCAAGTTTGAATTCCACTGGCTTGTACTGCGCAATCCTCATTGGAAATCTCAATCAATGTGTGTGCAAATATCATGCATAGCTATAGTCACAACTGATAGTAGACTCACCCTTTCACCCACCTCTAACACTGGTCTCCACTGAACTGTCCATGCATTGCAGTTAACTGATGTGTTCTTTAGTTGATTTATGAGTTAATAATTAGTGAATTAATTAATAATTAATTCACACCACTCATCACTAGTGTATTTATCAGCTAGACTAAATACAACTAGTTCAACTAAGTTAAACCGAACACAACTCCACCAACTGTCTCATCAACTCCACCAAACTCTGCCACATGAGTTCTAACTGAAGTCAACCATGCAATAGCTCAACTAACCCTTAGGAAAAGTGTATTTCCTTTTTTCAGTTGCATGTGCCACATCCAAGCATCAAACTAAAGTGATCCAAGAGGATAAGATAATGTTTATAGTCCAAATATTATTAAGAGCTAATAATATTCGACTGATCTATTTTTAGACTGGCAGTCTAAAAATAGACTTCGCCCAGTATGTCTAAAAATAGAGGTCCATCTATTTTTACCAACTTGACCAACCATCCACAAATAGCATCCTGCAACTCATAAACCATGATCCATATGTCTAAAAATAGACTTTGCGCCAAAAATAGCCTGCGGGCCCACTTAGTGAAGGCGACTTCTTTTCACTAAGCTCCATCATCTTGTTGCATTTTCAACACTCCCTCTCAACAAGATATGGATTATCTGCAACCCCTATCCTGCCTCTGTGGTATTTGAATTTTCTCCTGGTGAGCGCCTTCGTCAAGATGTCAGCATCCTGATCCTCCGTGGGAATATATGAAAGTAACATGATTCTCCGCTGCACACAATCTCTGATATGATGGTACCTGATGTCGATGTGTTTGGATCTATCATGAAATACTGGATTAGCTGAGAGTTTAATGCAACTCTGGTTATCACAATAAATCACGGTAGGCTCCAAGTGTGACCCGAACAACCCGACCAGGATCTTCCTCATCCATATGGCCTCGCATGCAGCCAAGCTTGCTGCCATATACTCAGCCTCTGCTGAACTGAGTGCCACGGATCTCTGCTTCCTGCTGTACCAAGAAACTACTGTCGACCCGATACTGAAGATCCCTCCAGATGTACTCTTTCTGTCCGTTGGGCTCCCTGCCCAATCTGCATCCATGAAGCCACACAACTTCACCTCATCCTCCTGTCTGTACCACAAGCCATATCCCGATGTGCCTCTAAGATAACGCAATACATGCTTGCCTGCCTTCCAGAAGAGCTTGGTAGGCTTAACCATAGCTTGCGAAAGCTGGTTAACAGCATAGCATATATCGGGTTGTGTATTGACCAGATACATAAGCGACCCCACCAACTGTCGATAAACAGTGGCATCCACTACCTCCGCCGAAGTAGCATCCTCCTTCCTCCAACCTCCAGGAAGAGGAGTATCAACAGGCTTGCAGCCATGCATGTTGAACTTCTCTAGTATCTCTCGGGCATACTTACCCTGAGAAACAAATAGTCCATCACTGCGCTGCCAAATTTCCAATCCCAGGAAATAATGAAGGAGGCCCAAGTCCTTCATCTCAAACTCTCTAACAAGATCCTCCTTGCATGAAAGTATCAACAGCTCATCACCCGTCAAAATAAAATCATCTACATAAAGTACAATGATCAGCAACTTACCCTCCACCACAATCTGGTATAGGTTAGGATCCACCTCACTCTTGGAGAATCCAAGTCCGGTGAAATAACTGTCTATCTGTGTGTACCAAGCACAAGGTGCTTGTTTCAACCCATACAACGCTCTCTTGAGCCTGCACACATGCGACTCGCTGCTGAAGATCTCGAAACCTTCAGGCTGCTCTATGTACACCTCCTCCTCAATGAATCCATTGAGGAACACAGTCTTCACATCCATCTGATGAATGTGCCACCCCATCTACGCTGAGAGAGAAAGAATCGTCCGTATGGAAGAATACCTTGCGACAGGTGCAAAGGTCTCCTCATAATTGATCCCCTCTATCTGTGAGAAGCCTCAGGCAACAAATCTTGCCTTGTACTTCTCCACACTCCTGTCAGCTGCCTACTTCACTTTTCAGATCCATCTCGAACCCACCACTGATTTCCCCTCCGGCTTCGAGACAATCTCCCATGCACTATTTTTGACAATCGAATCATACTTTTCCACCATGGCATCTACCCATGCGGGGTCCTCCACAGCTTCCTCAAAAGAGGATGGCTCTGTCACAACACATTTTCTCACAAGAGCCATGTATCTAGTGTACCGGTCCGGTGACTGTCTCTGTCTGCGCTGTGCTATGGGTTGTCCTACAACCTTCTCTACATCTTGAGCCAATCGCTCAGCTTCTGTAGTGTGCTTCCACCCTCTGATGGTTGGCGCTGCATGAGTGGTTTCTTCCACTCCATGAAATTCCTCTTGTGGCTGATCCACATCCTAAAGCTCATCCTTAGGAACTAATATCTCCTCCTCTGCATGCAAGTGTGGCTCCCTCTCAAGTGAACACTTCATGGCTTTCTCCTCCTGAAATTTGATATCCCGTCGCACAACAGTCTTGCAACTGTCTGGAAAATACACACGATAGTTGTGGGGCGTATCAATGTACCCCACAAATATCCCAACCTCTGCAGTCGGCTCCAGCTTCTTCCTGGCATCCTTCGTCACATGAATGTAAACAGGTGAACCAAAAATCCTCAAATGGGAAATATCAGGCTTCTTACCAGAAAACGCCTCCTCGGGTGTACTCATGCCAAGTATCCTGTGAGGACAACGGTTCTACACATATACTGCAATATTGCATGCCTCCGCCCACAAGTGAATGGGTAGGCCCTGATCATGCAACATTTCCCGTGCAACACCCACGATCGTTCTGTTCTTCCGCTCAGCAACCTTGTTCTGCTGTGGGTTATGAGGTGCTATGAGCTCTCTTCGAATTCCTTCTGCGCTGCAAAAGTCCCTGAATTCGCCAGAGATGAATTCACCACCATTGTTGCTCCTAAGAGCCTTCACATTCTTCCCCAATTCCTTCTCAACTAGCGCCTTGAACTCACAGAACTTTGAGTATGTCTCGCTCTTCTTCTGCATGAAGAAGATCCAGCACTTCCAAGAATAATCATAAAAAAATATCACATAGTACCTGTGATTTGCTGTCGAAGCTAGTGAGAAAGGTCCACACACGTCTATGTGAATTCTCTCAAGGATCGTCATGGCGTGACTATCCTTCTCGTGAAAGGTGGCTTTCACAAATTTTCCTAAGGTACGTCCCTTGCATTGATCTGACTGTGCAAGAGTACCCTTATGAAGCCCAGTAGAAATCTGCTGCAGTATCTTCAAAGCTCCATGGTGAAGGTGGTCCAATCTCTGGTGCCACAGCTCGCCATCATCCCGGCTCACCACTCCTTCTGCCTTGCATGCCATTTCTGCGCAGCCATCTACCTGCAATTAATAAAGGTTCTTGACTCGAACCCCTATCTTCTAGGTTTATCCAGTTGTCTTACTGCGTAGGAAAGCCTTTCCTTTGCTGAAGACAACATCATACCCCTTGTCTTCCAACATCGCCATAGAGATAAGATTCTTCTTCAATCCTGGAACATGCATCACTTCCTTCAATACGAAGGGTTTACCAGACTCCCTCTCAAAGGAAATGGTACCGATATCGGTCGCACTGTATCTACCATCATTGCCCATCTCGATGTGCACTCCAAGATCTTTCTCATCCAGATCAGAAAACAAATCTCGATCTCCTGTCATGTGAAAGACGCACCACTTTCCAAGAACCAAATTGAACCCATCACACTTGATACCAAGCATGCGATTAGCGAAAAATCCAGCTCAAACTGCAAGGCTAAAGCCTCTCCCACTGCAGATCCAGCAGCCTGCTTATTTTTCTTCTTCTGCGGACAATTTGTGGCATAATGTCCATGCTAGTGATAGTGAAAGAACTTCACCTTGGACATGTCCTGCTTCTTGCATTTCACACCGGAATGAGAATATTTCTTGCTCTTCCCCTTCTTTGCTTTGTCAGCCAAAGCGCAATTTTCTTCATCAGATGCCTTTGATGAAGATCCGTCCCTGGTACTCCGCCTTATCTGTTCTTGCACAAGATCCGACCAAAGTCGCTCCCATCCTGAAATTTCTCCGTGAATTTTCATTGACAGTCCCGATAGAATGCTAACTCTTCTAAGCCCAAGGAGAGCCAAGCTCACCAAGTCCTCATCATCTTCAAGCCACTCCCCACACTTCCCAGCCTCTTCATCTCTCGCATTGGATGAACTTCGAGGTATTGGGCATACTCTGTCGTTTTTATCCATCTTTATGTTTCTGAGTTTATCCTTGAGCGCCAACTTCCTTTTGGTCGCTCTTGCTTTAGAATAAATCTATCAACGCTTTCCACATCAAGTATGGAGAAGCTTTTCCATGCAGGCTGGATACAATGTGATCCTTCATGCCCTCCAACAGAATCCTTCGACACTTTGCTGTCTTCTTTTGCCAAGCCTCAACTTGAGTGGCATCAGTAGGCTTTTGGACTTCAGCATCTACGAACTCCTTCAACCCGTTGTCATCTAACACTGCCTCCATCCTGTCTTTCCATGCAACATAATTCGAGTTGCCCTCAAGGGCATACTCCAATCGCAATCCGTTGAAAGACATGTTGACTTCGACACCAAGAAAACACTGCTGTAAATTCGAATTCCGCCAGCTCAAAACTCAACCGCTTCTGATTTGTGAGAACAAAGTATTTCTAGCACAGAGATTGACTGTAGGGGAATTTACTGGATATATCACCTTTCAAAGAAAGAATGGATCCAGAGGCTACCTGGCCCTCATACAGACTCTGTCTACCGAAATAAAATGTAATCACTGTAATAGATCTGATGATCAATTTCCCTTTGATACCATGTAGAAATTTGAATAATCGCTGAATTATTCACCGAGATTATCCCGATTACACACTATTTAAGCTTCATGCATAATACATAACCTCTTCTATAATTGATCATCAATTTGCGGAAATAGAAGAAGTCGCATGCGCACATTGAAACATAATCAAGCACACATATGGCACACAAGAAATTAGGAGGTAAATCCCCTCTCACAGGACAGAGAGGCATCCCTACTAGCCCAAGAGGGGTCTAGCAACAATCATGAAATGTTACGACGCAAGTTCCTAGTTACGAATGAAAAGACTAAAGATGGAAGCCTACCTGGAATCCAATGCTATGATCTGAAGAAGAGAGCGTCCCCGTTCCTCAGCCTCGGCAGATCACGATCCCTCCACGATCTCCGCAGATGAACACCTGCACATGCAAGAAACAAACAGATACAAGCATAAAATCCGGCATACATAACTAAATATCAGTCAGAAAGGATATTACTCATATTAACATAATGGAAAACAGAGTGGAACCATAATCGTAATCATTCATTAAATAACAATCGAAGAAAGATTACAACCAATGTTCTGATGTCGTGGTCTCCTTCGGATGGGTCTCCAGTCGTTCACGTCTCACAAAGCTCGCCAGGGAAAGGGAAAACCTCTCCTGAGTCTCTCGACAATAGTCTCCTTACTTGAGTCGGCCTTAAGGGAAGGAAGAGGGCTCTTACAGCACAAAAGGCTCTTGGGAATTTGGAGATTCAAAGCTTAGGCACTTCAAGACTAGCTTGCCATGGAATTGAGCAGACTTTTATAGATGGGGAAGGAGGGAGTTGGGATGCCTATTATTGTGGGATTGGCCCTATCAACAAGGAAGGTTCCATGGGAGGTGGAAAAACCACTTCCCTTCCATAGAACTCCCGCAGCCAAACCTCCCAACTCAAGATAGGCAATGGTTTCTGAGTTTTTTGAAACATAACTTCTGCCATATTTATTTAAAAAACACTCCTTAAATTGGCTGGCGTGACTACTGCTCTGGGACTACTGCTGTAGGATTTTCCCCATTGGCACGAGTGGATTTTCCCCATTGGCGCCAGTTTTTATGGTTTTTTGTAAGGAGATGTCTTTAGGGCAATTGAAGCTCATGCTTAGAGGAATGCATTGATGATATTTTCAAGGCATGACAATGTTCACAGGTCACAAAATGGGTCCTCCATTGTGCGGGACGGGGAATGGTAGGGACGGTGACAAATTACTATATAACAGATGCCCCCTAAAGTATGAGGCCCGAGAGAGAGAGGGGTGAAATGCTTTATGAGAACATGTTCAACTGAAGGCCCGCCGTCGGAAAACCTGTGCAGAAAAATACAAATGATATCTCAAGTACATGATGTATATGTGGTATGGGCGCAGCCATCCGAAACAGAGTTCACTATAATACGGATCCAGGGTATGGGCGCAGCCATCCAGCGAGGATCAAATAAATAGACTCAGGTATGGTCGCAGCCATCCAATCAATGAGTCATATACATAATGATAATAATCCACAATCGCAGCCTGGATTACAACAAACACAATCCAGGGTCTTGCGCTCCATCTCGACCCAAACAAAGTACAAGTTCGAGCATGTGAATATGTGAGCTGAAGTTGAACATGCAGGAACATCGTCTAATTACCAGCCAATGATGAAAGCTGTTAACAGACGCGAGAGGAACCACCAATAATGAAAATGGCCCTAAAGGTACTGTAGGTACAATCTACGGCGTGTGAATCAATGAGTTGGTGTCGAACACCCGCAGAATCACTCGATCGGAGGCCAATGATGAAAACCTCATGTCGAATGCGACGAACCTGCCATTGAGGCATGCAGGCTCCAAGGTACCATAAAGGAGTCTCTAGATCAACTTCCTGGATAATGAGCTGAAGTCGACAGGAAGCGACCTTGATCGAAGGTGGGCCATAATGTTTCCCACATCATCGACACGAGACAGAGGAACATGATGTTTTTGTTGTGAATCAAGATCGTATGAGAAACAGAGGAAGGTTGATATTTGCAGAGGCCAACTTCTCTTGAACATATAAACGGCACGACGGTGGACTTGGCAGTATTTGACATCAACGGATCAGAGGTCATGGTGACGAGGCAGTGAACAGATGAGAGGTCAAAAGGGATTATCCAAACCCACGGAGGCAAAGTGAAGAAACGAGATGAGATGTCCCCAACCCGACACGAATGCAGACAAGTGCCATGTTCAAGAGCGACATACTGCCGACGACAACAACGATGGTTCCATTTTTCCCCCACCATTTCTGGCGAGTACCCCAATTATTTTTGATAACAAGCTTGAAGGGGATAGCATATGCTTGTAATATAAGTCCGCCCTTCGGGCGAATCCATCCTAGTGCATTTAACGAGTCCTAGGAAGGAAGAACTCGGAGAACGTCATTTCGACTAGATCTAATGTCATCAGGGTTTAACAAGTCTGACAAAGGGATAACTCGGCGTCTTTTCATGTTTAGAGAGTTTGAAAAGACAGCGGAAAAGTAAACTCCACATGTCCCTTTTCGTGAATAGTTCCTTAGATCCGAAAAGGTAGAAAACAATACCCGAGAAAACCTCCTAGTCGCGATAGGCTAGGGTATTCCTTTTTCGTAATCAATCCATCCCAGCCCGAAAAAGGGTTAAACGTATACTGGGTAGATGTCGATTCGTGTCCAATTTAACGAGATCGAAACGACAAGGGCCTCAGCAATCTTTTCATGTTTAGAGAGTCAAAAAAGAGCTTAAAGATGACTCCAAAGTGACTTTTTTGTGTATTTACCGAGTCCGAAAAAGTATAAAATACAACTCGTTTCCATCGTTAAAGTCACAAAAACCTGCTGTTGCACATACCAAGCAAGCGTACAACCCATTTTCGACATAATATATAAAAATATTCGATAAAAATGACTTTTTACAACTCATTTTATGTCAAAAAGTTATAAATATGTCAAATTGGTAAAAATAAAATTACATTTACGATTTACCTTGGTGAAAAGCAACAGTGATCCATTTGGAGCAGAAACTTCTGACGGTGATTGCGACAAATCCAGTTGACCATTCAGCTTCTCATCTGCTACAGGTAAGAGGCGCTCCCTTGCTCTACATTTTCATCCATTTTTTGATAATTTTCCTTTGAAAATCAGTTCTCTAGGGCCACTTTTGAAATTTTAGGGCCGCGCTCATTGGCACGAGTATTGGGCATGGACCCGCGCCAATGGGCTCTTTCATACAAAGGGCTCGCGCCACGTGGCGCGACTATTCACAAAACAGCCGCGCCATCAGCTGAACCTAAAAATCCGCCTAAAAATTCGATATTTAAACCAAATTTCATGGAATTTGAGGCCTATTAGAGATCTAACTAAGGGCTTATGACCATATAAATGCAGGTAATCAAGAAAAATGGTGATTGAATGGAAATAACGAGAGCATGGAGAAGAGGATGAACAGGCCATCCAAAGTGAGGCTTGCATGAATGCCCTCAGAAAATGTGGGCTGAAAAAGTTCTTCCTCACACCCTGTCTATGAGCTCAGCCCGAGCTCCTCCAGTATTTGATCAGTATCTGGGATGAACATGAACAGGTGTTCAGGTTACGAGATTAGGTATTAGAGATGGAGGTTTCTGATGTTTATTTTATCACCGGATTGTCCCGCAGAGGTCCGATCCCTGTCTTGACTGGAAGCAGACCATCTGGGGAGAAGATGGAAGAAGTGATGGCACGAGTGGGCCGAGGAGCACAAATGGGATCAGGAAGCAAGAAGGTGGATATCCACACTATCCCTGATTTGGCATTGAGAGTTGTCCTACATACCATCACGCGGGCTACAGGGTCGTAGGCACCGCACGAGGCCACAAAGGCCCAACTCCTGCTGGCCTCAGAATGCATGAGTCCCTTACTGTTTGATTGGGCAACAGCAGTAACAATCAATATGAAAAGGTAGCTCACGAAATGCAAACAGGGTAAACTAAAACAGTTTGGCTATGGTTCCATCCTGGTATCATTCATTCTGTAACGCTTACCAATCTTCCAGGGCCAAGGGGCCGCAGTAGCAAATCCGATACCACGAGAGCCAAGAATGGCTCGCTGGGTAGCATTAATGCCCAGAGCTGGAGGCGGCCAATAGATGTCCTGGAGGCCGGAGTTCTTTAGGTGGTTACGGCGCCAGCTGATTGTCATGGAAGACTGGCCCTATGCAGGAACTGACTTCACCGGAGACCCAGATCTTCCACTTCCAGAAGGAGATGACTGGGACGAGGAGTTGGGTAAGACCTCATATTTTTGATTTTTTATGTTTTATGTTTTTTTTGTTAATACACATTCTTCCTAACACATTTTATATATGTATGCAGATGTGGGACCTGAGAGACCAGCTGGGATGTCTCCAATCTCACGGAGGACACAACTCGCCCCTGATCCTCAGGGAGAGGGCACCGGAGGAGAGGAGTTGATCCAGAATCTTGAGGGCATTGCCTGAAGGATTCCGGACTATGCTCGGCTGGCAGACGTACCGATGGCATACCAGCGCCACACAGTAGGAGTTTCGAGTCGGATCCACCGAATCCTGAGACGCTTAGTGTGTGCAGTCACATGCTATCTTGAGCACCATGCGGATTAGCTCTTAGGATTTATACCACACCTATTTTTTTAGAGACATATCGTCTCCGGATGTACTTAAGACGATTATGTATATTTTGACTTTTATGTGACACACTCTATGTAAACATTTCGATATCTATATATATGTGCATATCTATTTCTGGATGGATCTTTCTTTACATGTGATGATGATTTACAAATTATGCAAATATCTGTCTAATACCAAATTTGCTACTGCATCTGTTAATGTATTCAAATGTCTGGGTATATGATGATATGTAATGTAGTCAAAATTTCTTTCCAGTAATCGAGTACGCAGATACAGACGTAAGATGGACGGGTTCCTTACCGAATAGTGTCTGTTCAGTTGTAACACTACAAGTTGCGAATCTAGATACACGAGCAATTCATGGATACCAAGGTTTACTGCCTCGGTTAATAATTATAACACAGCACTATATTCCGCGATGTTGTTCGTGGTACGTCCTAGACACACTCCTTGCAGGTCAATCAACTCACCAGTAGGATCATAGATTACCCAGGCTGCTGAAGACAGATTCCTGGTACTGCGGGAGGCACCATCCGCGGAACCAACAAATGGATGAATAGACATCTGCACAACCAGGAAGAACCGATCAGCAGAAAGATGTTTACAAAGCACACCACACTATACATGCACACAAATGAAAATCACACACCTATGTACACATAAGACGGGCATGCCCCCCAGCATGGTGTCTCAATTCGAGGTGCATGCCCCCCAAGCTTCAGTCTATAGAAAATGGAGTGAAGGTTGAAAACAAAAGAGATTTGAACTAAATCTATCAAAAATCGAATTGGATATGCTCATGTTTCATTGTTTTAACGAGGTTGACACACTTAAAAGAACTATCCTCAGAGAATCTTGTTTCATTATTCGAAGAGCTTGACACAAGAGAAAGAATTGTGCTCTAACGAGCTCCCAGGAGGAGGCTCAGGGGGGGGGGGGGTAGGGAAAATACCCATGAGGACTAGGTCTTTGAAGAGACCAGGTCCTATACTTTCTGGGGGATTTGGAATTTGATCCACGTATGGCACGTTGTTCTCAGAGTTGGAGGTGAAAAATGACAATTGATCCACTGTGACAATCTTGCCCTCGTGAGGGAACTTAATGAATCGAAAGACGGTGGATGGCACGCAGAGCATGGCATGGGTCCAGCTGCGGCCAAGAAGTATATTGTAGTTGAGTTTAACGTCAACCACTTCCACTTCTACGTTGACAGTTTTTCCCTGTAATGTGATCGCTAGACTCTCGAGAACGCCCAGGGGTTTAGATTCCCGACCATCAAATGCCTCAAGGGCATTGGGAGATGACGACAGGGCTGGAGAGCCGATGGCCTTCCAGCAAGCGGAGGACATAACGCATGTAGATGCACCGTCATCCACAACAGCCCTATGAATTTTCAGACCATTAATCCTGACTTGAATAACCAGAGCGATTTGATGTGGAAGCCGGGGAGTGAAATTCTCCAGATTGAAGGTGAGAAGACTCGAGTCGGCGGGATCAATGCCCCCGATCGCAGACAGTAGAGCCTTCCATTGTGAAGGACAACTTTGAAGAACTTCTAGTGCAGACATAGCACATGGCGCCTGTGCCAGATCCTCAACAATACTGTAATGTTGAGCGGCACGAGCGTTTGTATTATAAGAAGATCTTCGAAGGACACCTTTGGGAGGTGGCTTCACAACGGGTTCAAGAGAAGGCTTCTCGATTTCCAACGGACCGGAGACAGGTGGGGGAGGCAGCCCATCCGCAACTGTCTTCCCAGGTGCCTGCCGCAGTTCGTTGTAATCCTTCGACCGCGTAGCGACAGAGATAGGTGCAACACTCTTCACCATGAAAACCTGAGACCCAAACGGTGCATATGGTGACGGTTGTTCGACCATCTGGGTCTGCTGAGATGGAAATGGCTCTTTCAAAATAGCCAGAGTCCCTTTAGGGCTTTTAAGAGGTTGACTAACCTCGGATCGTCGTGGACAATCCTTAGTATAATTGTCCTCTTCACTGATGAGGCAAGGACAAGCGCTCGACGGTCTTTTCAAGTTTAGGGAGTCAGAAAAGACCAAATGACTGCTCAGGAAAAACTAGGCACAAAGGGTGTACCAAATATCCGTGAACTGCAATATACAACTTGGTTTCAATAATGAAACAAAAATCGACCAAGGACTTTCCGTACGTGCAGGCAATCTCCCCGAATGCTGTGTTCGGTGTATCACGGGTATAGGGCGGCATACTCGGCTTCCTGTGGATAAAGGATTGAAAACCTAGAGGGATCTCCCTTTATATACGCGACGGTACGGGGAGCACAAGTCCATACTAGCGCTGTCTAAAGCCAAAAGGCGAACGACAACTGCTAGGTTTAAAGACGCCGGAACACGTCTCTAGCCTAGACCTCTAAATATGTTTCGTTAGATTTCAATGTTGCCTTAGGTTAATTGGATAGATTTTAAAGTTGATCTTCAATTAAGTTTCAATTTTCAGGCCCTATTGTATGTAATGTCTTAAAAGACTCTTAAATGCAAAGCTACATGCCACAGTCCAACATTTCGTTCGATGAAAACTAGTTACAGAAGAGGTGAGAGCTTTTACACAAACGAAATGATCGGAAGACAAACAATGAGATCTCTAATGCAACTAATGAAATTGAAAACTTTCCGTTCAAATCACTAATCACTAGCAAAATTGAAAAGATTACAATTTGCACTAATTAAACCAAAAGCACAAGAGGTTTTTTTTTGTAATTTTTACTGTTTGATAGCTAATATGCACTAAACAAACTGAAAACAAATGGAACAACTTGAGAAACGATATTGAGAGAGAAAAACAAACAAATTTCACTCAACAACACAACCAATCAGATCCCAAATCGACCAAAGTCTCTCAAAACCAAGAAAATACTCAAAGACTCCAATGGACCGTGTGATCTAGGCCCAAGGCAAGACCAAACGAAATTTGAATGAAGGAATGAACAATCACCCAAAAATCGCAACAAAACAATGAACAACTACTAAGAGGATGCGGAGGAGCAATCAGAAAGTCGACCGGACAAACAAAACACCAAAACTCCCAAGGAGGGCTCGATACACTAAGCCACTAGATGTCCTAGGGCTCAAAATGTGAAATCGATAGATAAAAGCAAACAACCAAAGGACGGAGGCGAATTCCCAGTCAAACAGGACTCCAACATACTCAGGTAGTTGGAAAATCAAGAATAAAAGCACTGACCAAACCCAGAGAGCTCAAAATTGAGGAAACTCAAAAACTTTACAGGAGTGGTGCGACTGTAAGGCTGCAACTGGCGCCAGAAAGCAATTGGCGCGGGCTAAACAAAAGCAACATGTGCCAATTGGCGCAACTGTTGAGCTAAAAAGCGCGCCAGTCGAGTTTCTCAGCCAAAAACAAAAAAGAACTACTCCAGAAGCAGATCAATGTATACTAAGCAAACCAAGAAGTAAAAAACAGCAAAAGAACCCAACCCAGAAGGCTCATCAAGCAAGGAAAAACATAAAATAATCAAAACGAGACAATATAAACGAAACAGTGAAATCTAGACGATCCCTAGCGGAGTCACCAAATTTTTGTGGAGGTAAATCCCCTCTGCGGACAGAGGCGATCCCTACTAGCCCAGCAGGGGTCTAGCAACAATCACGAAATGTTACGACGCAAGTTCCTAGTTACGAAATGAAAAGACCAAAGATGGAGGCCTACCTGGAATCCAATGCTACGATCTGAAGAAGAGAGCGTTCCCGTTCCTCAGCCTAGGCAGATCACGATCCTCCACGATCTCCACGGATGGATACCTGCACGTGCAAGAAACAAACAGATACAAGCATAAAATCCGGCATACGCAACTAAATATCAGTCAGAAAGGATACTACTCATATTAACATAATCGAAAATAGAGTGGAACCATAATCGTAATCATTCATTAAATAACGATCGAAAGAGATTACAACCAAAGTTCTGACGTCGTGGTCTCCTTCGGATGGGTCTCCAGTCGTTCACGTCTCGCAAAGCTCGCCAGGGAAAGGGCAAACCTCTCCTGAGTCTCTCGACGATAGTCTCCTTACTTGAGTCGACCTTAAGGGAAGAAAGAGGGCTCTTACAACACAAAGGCTCTTGGGAATTTGGAGATTCAAAGCTTAGGCACTTCCAAACTAGCTTGCTATGGAATTGAGCAGGCTTTTATAGATGTGGAAGGAGGGAGTTGGGATCCCTATTATTGTGGGATTGGCCCTATCAACAAGGAAGGTTCCATGGGAGGTGGCAAAACCACTTCCCTTCCATAGAACTCCCGCAGCCAAACCTCCCAACTCAAGATAGGCAATGGTTTATGAGTTTGTTGAAACACAACTTCCGCCATCTTTATTTAAAAAACACTCCTTAAATTGGCTGGCGCGACTACTGCTCTGGGACAGAGCGCCAGTTGGCGCGGCCTCTTTGTAGGATTTTCCCCATTGGCGCGAGTGGTGAACTGTCTGCCCGCGCCAATGCAAAAGGAGATGTTTTTTATGGTTTTTTGCAAGGAGATGTCTTTAGGGCAATTGAAGCTCATGCTTAGAGGAATGCATTGATGATATTTTCAAGGCATGACAATGTTCACAGGTCACAAAATGGGTTCTCCATTGTGCGGGACGGGGAATGGTAGGGACGGTGACAAATTACTGTATAAAAAGTATGTAATGGGGAAAGATTACAGCTGAAACCCCCCAACTATCTATATATTATAATGATAGAGAACATGTAACAATACATAGCACAAACTCCTCACAAGCTCTCAGCACTATCTCCAATTGTTACACACTAACTAGCTCAGATATGAACAAGTCACAAGTTCAAATCTCCTCCACCTGTTAGCCTGCCTCTATTGCGCAATCCAAGATGAATAATGATGAGATCCAAGTTCGAATCCCACTGGCTTGTACTGCGCAATCCTCATTGGCAATCTCAATCAATGTGTGTGCAAATCTCATGCACAGCTATAGTCACAACTGATAGTAGACTCACCCTTTCACCCACCTCTAACACTGGTCTCCACTGAACTGTCCATGCATTGCAATTAACTGGTGTATTCTTTAGTTGATTTATGAGTTAATAATTAGTGAATTAATTAATAATTAATTCACACCACTCATCACTAGTGTATTTATCAGTTAGACTAAATACAACTAGTTCAACTAGGTTAAACCGAACACAACTCCATCAACTGTCTCATCAACTCCACCAAACTCTGCCACATGAGTTCTAACTGAAGTCAACCATGCAATAGCTCAACTAAACCCTAGGAATAGTGTAATTCCTTCTGTCAGCTGCATGTGCCACATCCGTAGCTCGAACTGAAGTGCTCCAAGAGGATAAGATAATGTTTATAGTCCAAATATTATTAAGAGCTAATGATATTCGACTGATCTATTTTTAGACTGGCAGTCTAAAAATAGACTTCGCCCAATGTCTAAAAATAGAGGTCCATCTATTTTTACCAACTTGACCAACCATCCACAAATATCATCTTGCAACTCATAGACCATGATCCATATGTCTAAAAATAGACATAGTCTAAAAATAGACTTTGCACCAAAAATAGCCTGCGGGCCCACTTAGTGAAGGCGACTTCTTTTCACTAAGCTCCATCATCTTGTTGCATTCTCAACACCGACGTCTTAAAACCTAGTAGCTTTCATTCGCCATCTGGATCTAGATAGCACTAGTATGGACTTGTGCTCCCTGTACCGTTGAGTATATAAAGGGAGACCCTTCTAGGTTGCAATCCTTTTATCCATAGGAAGCTGAGTCTGCCGCTTTGTAACCGTGATACACCGAACACAGCATTCGGGGAGACTACCTGCATGTACATTAATTCCTTGGTCATTTCTCTTTCATTTGATCACCAAGGTGTATATGGAAATTCACAGAAACCTGGCATACCCTCTTGCTTAGAATACCTGAGCAGTCATTTTTTATCTTTACTGACTCCTTAAATTTGAAAATATCATCGAGCACTTGTCCTTTCGCGCTCGTTTAAAATTGAAAGTGACTAGAGTCATATTTTTCCTTTTTCTTGACTCTTAAAACATGAAACAACAAAGTTTGGTTTCGGTGTCATAAAATAAACTACCCACGATCACACACCCATTAAAATTTTTAGTAATTGGCTTGTTTTTGTTTGCCTTGGTTTCTTGAGTCTTTGCTCGGATCTCTCTTTTTCCTTCTTGTTGTGAAGCAGTCATGATGGTGGAACCACTAGTTTCGTCATCCTCACTCCATTCTAGAGGTAGTCCTTTACTGGACATTTCATTTGAAACTCCTCAATCCTCTAGGTCTGCCGAGCTTCAACAACCTATTCTCCCGTTGAACTTACCCCTTGCTTCCTGATCTCCCGCTGACGAGCCAGTTGAGTTCAATTGGCCTCCCTCGGGTGCTTGGTCTGGTTTTGGGGACGAGGAAGAATTCCCTCCTCTTACGTCGGGATTGCCATTTTTAGCTGTTGTTATACCTCCTAATGCCCGTAGAATTTTTGAAGATCTTACGGAGGAGTCGGACATGGACACATCAGGTCCTATTGGCAGTGATGGAATTCCTGTTTCTAATGAAGAATATCAACTTTTCCCTGAAAACACCCCTCATGTGTCTACTCGATCTTCACCATCGGTGTCACTTCCAGCTGGATATAGGTCTCTGGGTTAGATTGTTTCTAGTGTTGCATCTATGGCAGCATCTACTCCATACAAGAGTCCAGTCCTTCCATCATTAGGACTGTCACCGATGACACCTGCTTCGTCACTTTCAGTTACATATGTCCCAGTTCAACCTACTGTCTGCATGGTTGCGTCTGCGCCGGTCACTCAGTCACCAAAAGCCTCAAATGAAATACTTGGTGGCCTTACTTTTGAAGAGTATCTATTAGTTGTTCATCAACAGAACTCTTAGGTTTCTCAGCAGCCTCATGCTCCTGTTAATCCGCCACACCATTATGAAGAATACAGTAATCCTGTCTATTTTCCCTATCTTGTTCCTCATCACTATAATGCTTTCGGTACCCCCATCTATGTGTTTCCTACTCCCCATCATTATGATGAGTGTGGCGTTCCTATTTATGACCCTTATGAAATCATTCCTGAAATTGGGATGACTTATCAGGTGCAACCTCCTGGCCCACAAGGACAACCCTTTCAGGGACAAACTTCAATTCAATCAGGGCTTGCATTAGGTCCTCAGGGACAACCTTACGGTTCGCAAGGCCAATATTTACAAGGTTAGCCTATGGTCAAACAAGGGCAACCCCAGGGGCCTTCCGATCAACCTTTATATCAACCAGGACCCTCTTATGGTCTTGGGGAGAAAATCTATTTGTTGCAGGGACAACCTTTTGTACAACAACCAGGATCATATACTCAAACTGGTCTGAATTTTGGGCAACAAGGACAACCCTCTGGTCCTCCTCCAGGGAAACCTGGTCCATCGCAACCATTAGGCCAACCTACTCAACAAGGGAAACCTGGTGGCTCTCAGCATCTAGGCCAACCTGCTCAACTGGACCAACAGCCTGCTCAATCTACTCAACAACAAGTTTACTCTGCTTCACAGTAGGGTCCTACTTTTCAGCAACCTGTTCAGTCTGCTCAGCAGCCGGTCCACCCTATTTATTTAGCTCAACAAGGCCCCACTTATCAACAACCAGTTCAACCCCAATGCATTTATTATCCTCTTGGTCAATATCGACTAGTATATAGTGCACCTCAAGGTTTTACTTATCACCCTCAATTTCAGTTGCAATATAATCAACCATAAGGCCATGCTTACATTCCACCGCAAAATATTTATGTTTCTCATCAAGGACCTCGATGGTATACTCAAAATCAGTATCCTGGTCCTCAACCTCAGTATCAACAGAATTATTCAGCTTATCCCCCATATCATTAGAATCCTTCAGGACAAAACCAATGGGGGAAGAATTTTTCTCAAACAGGATGGAATGTGATTTCGGGTTCTTATCAAGGACCTGCTATGCCTTTTAACCCTCAATTACCATTTCTCTCTACATT
Source organism: Pinus albicaulis (assembly GCA_034641835.2). Taxonomy (NCBI): domain Eukaryota; kingdom Viridiplantae; phylum Streptophyta; class Pinopsida; order Pinales; family Pinaceae; genus Pinus; species Pinus albicaulis. The sequence continues at coordinate 688,805,630 of CM076576.1, read as the reverse complement.
GGAGTTACCGGATGTGTCAAAGTTAACGAATTATCCTATTCTGTATAAATTTTCTGAATAATGATTAATTATCCACCGAGACTATCCTGATCACATACAATTCGAATTTATATGCAACACATAATCTCTTCCACTCAGATCATCACACATGCGGAAATAAAACAAGTGATAGCACATCAATTCATCATACACATTAACACAGTATGTATGGGGAAAGATTATAGCTGAAAACCCCGCAGCTATTGTGTATATTATAATGGAGAAATCATGTAACAAACTCGGTACAATACTCCTCACAAGTACTCAGTACTATCTCATGAAGTTACACACAAACTAGCTTAGTTTTGAACAGGTTACTGGTTCAAAACTCACCGCCAATTGCCTTGCCTCTATTGCGCAATCCAGGCCTGTCTATATAGAGATCCAAGGTTCGAATCTCCTTGGCTTGATAGCGCAATCATCATGGGCAATTCCTCCAAGTGTGGTGCAAATCTCATGCACAACTGATGTCGCCATTGATAGCTAACTCCACCCTTTCATCTACCTCTTTCACTGGTCTCCACTGAACTGATCATGCACTGTAGTGAACTGATGTGTTCTTGAATTGAATAATGAGTTACTAATTAATGAATTAAATAATATTTAATTCACTCCACTCATTACTATTTTATTAGCTAGTTAAACTAATCTCAACTAGTTCAACTAAGTTAAACCGAACACAACTCCACTAGCTGTCTCATTAACTCCACCAAACTTCTGCCACTAAATTCCTAACTGAATTCAACCATGCATGTGCTCACCAAACCATTGGGAATAGCGTAATTCCTCTGTCATATGCATGAGCCACTTCCAAGGCTCGAACTGAAGTGCTCCAAGACAGTAAACTGCTGTTTAGAGTCCAAATATTATTAAGGGTAAATAATATTTGACTTCCCTATTTTTAGGACAGGCAGTCTAAAAATAGACTTCGACCTATCGACCTATAGGTCAAAAAATAGAGGTCCATCTATTTTTACCAACATGAACAATACTCCAAGAATAACATACTGCAACCCCTGGACCATGCTCCATATGTCTAAAAATAGACTTTGCGCCAGAATTTGCCTGCGGGCCCACTTAGTGAGGCGACTTCATTTCACTAAGCTCCATCATCTTGCTGCATTTTCAACATATTCTTCATAAACCATCTTGGTTTCTTCCACCTCCTGAACTTCCTCTTGTGGCTGATCCACATCTGGAAGCTCCTCCTTAGGAACTAACAGCTCCTCATCTGCATGCAAGTGGAGCTCCCTCTCAAGCGAACACTGCATGTCTTTCTCCTCCTGAAATTTTATATCCCGTCGCACAACAGTCTTGCGACTGTCTGGCACATACACCCGATAGTTGTGAGGTGTATCAGTGTACCCCACAAATATTCCAACTTCAGCAGTTGGATCCAGCTTCCTTCTCGCATCCTTAGTCACATGCATGTAGACAGGAGATCCGAAAATCCGCAAATGGGAAATATCAGGCCTCTTGCCAGAATAAGCCTCCTCTGGTGTACTCATGCCGAGAACCTTGTGAGGACAACGGTTCTGCACATACACTGCTGTATTGCATGCCTCAGCCCACAAGTGAAGGGGTAGGCCCTGATCATGCAACATCGCCCGTGCGGCACCCACGATCGTTCTGTTCTTCCGCTCAGCCACCCCGTTCTGCTGTGGGTTATGGGGTGCGATGAGCTCTCTCTGAATCCCTTCTGCGCTGCAGAACTCCTTGAATTCAGCCGAGATGAATTCACCACCGTTATCACTCCTTAGAGCAATCACCTTCTTCCCCGACTCCTTCTCGACCGGTGCTTTAAACTCACAGAACTTCGCGAATGTATCGCTCTTCTTCTGCATGAAGAAGATCCAGCACTTTCGAGAGAAATCATCAACAAAGATCACATAATACCTGTGCTTTGCTGTCGAAGCAACTGAGAAAGGACCACACACGTCTGTGTGAACTCTCTCAAGGATCGTCGTGGCGCGAATATCCTTCTCGTGAAAGGTGGCTTTCACATACTTCCCTAAAGTACACCCCTTGCACTGATATGACTGCGCAAGAGTGCCCTTAGGAAGCCCAGTAGAAATCTGCTGCAGGATCTTCAAAGCTCCATGTTGAAGGTGGCCCAATCTCCTGTGCCACAGTTCGCCCTCATCATCCCAGCTCACCACTTCTCCCACCTTGCATGCCATAGCTGCGCAGCCATCTACCTGAAACTGATAAAGGTTCTTGGTTCGAACCCCTATCTTCCGGGTCTCTCTAGTAGTCTTACTGCGCAGGAAGGCTTTTCCTTCGCTGAAGACCACATCATACCCCTTATCCTCCAACATCGCCACAGAGATCAAGTTCTTCTTTAATCCAGGTACATGCATGACATCCTTCAATACAAAGGGTTTACCAGACTCCCTCTGAAAGGATATGGTACCGATACCAGTCGCACTGTATCTACCATCATCGCCCATCTCGATGTGCACACCCAAATCTTTGTCCTCCAGATCTGAGAACAAATCCCGATCTCTCGTCATATGAAATGACGCACCACTGTCCAAGAACCATACCGATCCCATCACACTTGAAACCAAGCATGCGATCAGTGAAAATTCAAGCTCGAACTGTGAAGCCAAAGCTTCTCCATCTGCAGATCTTCCCGCTTGCTTGTTCTTCTTCTTCTTTGGACAATTGGTAGCATAATGTCCATGATCATGGCGGTGAAAACACTTCACTTTCGCCATATCCTGCTTCTTGCCCTTTGCACCAGAATGAGAGGTTTTCTTACCCTTCCCCTTCTTTGCTTTGGCAACCAAAGCGCAGTTTTCTTCATCAGCTCCCTTTGATGAAGATCCATCACGAGTAGTCCTCCTTATCTCCTCCTGCATGAGATCCGCCCAAAGGCGCTCCCATCCCGGCAGCTTCTCCCGGCCATTGACACTATCTTGATATGAGTGCCAAGCCTTCGGAAGACCAAGGAGAGCCAGGTCGACCATGTCCTCATCTTCGACAGTCACCCCCACACTTCCCAGCTCATCTCTGCATTGAGTGAACTTCGTGAGGTATTTGGCGATGCTGTCGCCTTTCTCCATCTTGATGTTCCTGAGCTTATCTTTGAGCGCCAGCTTCCTTTGGTCACTCTTACTCTGGAATAGATCCATCAAATCTTTCCACATTAAATATGGAGAAGCCTTTCCATGTAGGCTAGATACAATATGATCCTTGACACCCTCCAACAGGATCCTTCGACATTTCGCCATCTTCTTTTGCCATGCTTCGACTTCAGCAGGATCAGTGGGCCTTTGGACATCCGTATCCATGAACTCCTTCAGTCCATTATCTTCTAATACTGCCTCCATGCGATCCTTCCATGCAACATAATTCGAATTGCCTTCAAGAGCATATTCGAGTCGCAAACCGTTGAAAGACATTTTCAACACCGGCACCAAGAAAACAAAACTGCTGCAAAATTCGAATTCCACCTCAAAGCTCAACCACTCTAGATCTGTGAGAAAAAATTATTTCTAGCACAGAGATTGACTGCAAGGGGCGTTTACCAGACCTTTCACTTTTCGAAGAAAGATGAATCCGGAGGCTACCTGGCCCGCATGCAGACTCTGTCTACCGAAATAAGTTTGTAATCACTGTGATGATCAATCTGAACTTCAATAGCTTCGATACCATGTAGAAATTTGCTGAATAATGATTAATTATCCACCGAGACTATCGTGATCACATACAATTCGAATTTATATGCAACACATAATCTCTTCCACTCAGATCATCACACATGCGGAAATAAAACAAGCGATAGCACATCAATTCATCATACACATTAACACAGTATGTATGGGGAAAGCTTATAGCTGAAAAACCCGTAGCTATTGTGTATATTATAATGGAGAAATCATGTAACAAACTCAGTACAATACTCCTCACAAGTACTCAGTACTTTCTCATAAAGTTACACACAAACTAGCTTGGTTTTGAACAGGTTACTGGTTCAAAACTCACCACTAATTGCCTTGCGTCTATTGCGCAATCATGGCCTGTCTAAATAGAGATCCAAGGTTCGAATCTCCTTGGCTTGACAGCGCAATCATCATGGGCAATTCCTCCAAGTGTGGTGCAAATCTCATGCGCAACTGATGTCGCCACTGATAGCTAACTCCACCCTTTCATCTACCTCTTTCACTGGTCTCCACTGAACTGATCATGCACTGTAGTGAACTGATGTGTTCTTGAGTTGAATAATGAGTTACTAATTAATGAATTAAATAATATTTAATTCACTCCACTCATAACTAATTGAATAGCTAGTTAAACTAATCTCAACCAGTTCAACTAAAATAAACAGAACACAACTCCACTAGCTGTCTCATTAACTCCACCAAACTTCTGCCACTGAAGTCCTAACTGAAGTCAACCATGCATGATGCCATCAAACCATTGGGAATAGCGTAATTCCTCTGTCAGATGCATGAGCCACTTCCAAGGCTCGAACTGAAGTGCTCCAAGAGAGTAAACTGCTGTTTAGAGTCCAAATATTATTAAGGGTAAATAATATTTGACTTCCCTATTTTTAGGATAGGCAGTCTAAAAATAGACTTCGACCTATCGACCTATAGGTCAAAAAATAGAGGTCCATCTATTTTTACCAGCATGACCAATACTCCAAGAATAACATACTGCAACCCCTGGACCATGCTCCATATGTCTAAAAATAGACTTTGCGCCAGAATTTGCCTGCGGGCCCACTTAGTGAGGCGACTTCATTTCACTAAGCTCCATCATCTTGCTGCATTTTCAACATATTCTTCATAACCCATATTGGCCTCCAGTTTTGACTAAGATTCTTGGTGATTGTCCCAAATTTGAGGGCAAGTCCGGAGAAGACCCCCAAGCACATGTTATGACTTACCACTTGTGGTGTTCCTCTAACTCTTGGGTTTACGATTCTATTCGACTTCGTCCTTTCCAACGAAATATTACTCACGTTGCTTCTAAGTGGTATATCAAGCTTTCACAAGGTATCTTTCAAGATCTCAACCCTCTTTCCATGGCATTCCTTACTCATTTTCAGTTACCGGTTCGTTATGAATTTGGGACGCATCTCCTCACCTCCTTGAAATAGGACTGGGCTACTCATATCTCGGACCATATTCATGAATGGATATGTCGTCGTCACTTGATCAAATTTGAAATTCATGATCAAATTCTTACTCATTGGTTCACTACCTCCTTTGTATATCAGATTGCGAAAGACATAGCCATGGGGGCATGTTTAATCGAGGAACAAGCCATTGCTCGTGCCCAATACCTTGATCTTATGTACTCTTAATTGGGCATATTGTATGATATTTTTACTGATGCCCCTTGACCTGGAACTTCTAAAGCACCGGCGACCCCATCCATCGATGGTATTATTGGTTTTGTGTCTCAGACTTCACGTAAGTCTTCTTCTTCCAACCTTGGGAAGAAAAAGTCTAATTCTTCCAATGATATTGCTCCTTAGTCTAACCCGAATCCTGGTAAAACCTTAGAGGTCAATGTTGTTCAGGCCAATCCTGTGGATAAGACTTATAAAGGAAAAAATAAGGGTAAAGGCAAACCCAAGTCCGATGCCCCGAAACTAGATTTGTCTGAATCTCGTGCTGATGATGGTTCGTAGTGTAAGCCGAAGTACCCCTATCTGATTTGTGATGAAGAGCACTACACCAAGGACTGTCCTCGACAAGCCAAAGTGAGTAGATTTCTCAAAGGCACTGAGGGTACTCCTGTTGTTCTTAAATAACCTTTTCCGTCTTAGCAGACCCAGATGGTTGAACAACCTTAATCATCTACTCCATTTGGCTCTTAGGTGTTCATGATGAACGGTTCTGCATCTGTTTCTATCGCTACTCGGTCGAAATATTATGTTGGGTCGCGCCAGGAAAAAAGGAAGGAGATCGCTGATGGTCCTCCTCCCCCACCTATTTTCTGCCCTCTTGAGATTGAAAGGCCCAATGCTGAACCCGTTGTGCGACCACCCTCTAAAGGTGTTCTCTGGAAGTCTTCTTATAATCCCAATGCCCGTGCTGCTCAACATTACAGTGTTTTTGAATATTTGGCATAGGCATCGTCTTTGATATCCATGTTAGAAGTACTTTAGAGTTTTCCGTCTCAGTGGAGATTTTTATTATCTGTGATTGGCGGTATTGATCCTGCTGATACTAGCCTTCTTGCTTTCGATCTAGAGAATTTTGTCCCATGACTTATGGACCAGATTTTTCTCATCATACAAGTCATTATTAATGGTCTCGACATCCATAGAGACATTGTGGATGAAAGTGCATCAACCTACATCATGTTAGCTTCATGCTAGAAGGCCATTAGCTCTCAGTCCCTGAATTCCTCCCCAAATTCCATTGAAGTGTTTTATGGAAGGGAATCAAAACCTTTGGGTGTTCTCACAATTTTACCTATTACCTTGAAAGGGAAGACAGTCAATGTTGAAGTAGAATTAGTTGATGCCAAACTCAATTATAATCTTCTACTCAGTCGCAGTTGGACTCACGCTATGATTTGCGTTCCATCCACCCTCTTCCGTGTTTTGAAATTTCCACACGAGGGCAAGGTTGTTACTATCCATCAATTGTCATTCTTCACCTCTTCTTCCGAGAACAATGTTCCATATGTGGATAAGATCCCTACTCCCTTCAAGAGCATTGGCCCTGGTCTCTTAAAGGATCCAGCCTTCATGGGTATTTTTCCCCTTTCACCACCAAAGACTATTCGAGTTAATATGGTCTCTCGGTCCGATGACCCATGGATTATTCCTTCGCCTGAACAATTCAATTCATTTGGTGATTCAATTCCTTTGAGTCCAATTGAAATTGATTATTTTGAACTCATTTTTGCATCAGATACTCCACCATCTAATGGTGCTCCTTTGAGCTTGTATCTTGACGTATATTCTCAATTCCCCTGGCTCAGCGATTCATACTCACTCGATCCTTTGAAAGAAGTGTTTCCTTCTGATGGAGCCATTGTGGAAACCATATCTCTCAAAGACCTGCCGTGGGACGATGGTCATCATCGTTCTTCGTTTATGCCTGGCCTCGGGGCTATGTCTACATGTCTTGAGTGTTTTTCATCTCAAGTTCCTTCTCCTCCGCTTCAAATGTCGATCCTGACACATGAAGTCTTTACAGAAGGAAACTTGAGCAATATCACATAGACGATGCCTATTGATATTTCTGTGAAGCTGGGAATCATCGAGAACATCCATGTGGTGGTCACTTGTTCTTCAAATGAAGTCCAAGTTTATACTAGCCTTTTCTGCAAATTCCGTGATTTATTCGCCCGGTCCTACGAAGAAATGCCTGACATTGATCCTAGTATAGTGGTGCATGAAATCCGTACCTATCCAGGTTCAAGGCCTATTCACCAGCGTCTTCGTCCGATGCACCCTAGAAAGGCTGCAACCATTAAAAGTGAAGTTGAAAAACTTCTCAAATTTGGTTTCATTTATCCAATTCCCTTGACAGAATGAGTTTTGAACATCGTTCCTGTCGATAAGAAATAGGGAACTATCCGTGTCTGTGTTGATTACCGTGAAATCAATCGGGCCCGTCCTAAGGATAATTATCCTACTCCCTTCATCGATCAGATCATTGACGACTGTGCCGAGAGTGAGATTTTTTCCCTTATGGGTGGTTTTTCTAGATATAATCAGATTAACATTCTCCCGGCTAATCAGCACAAGATGAATTTTATCTGTCCTTGCGGTACCTTCGCATACAATAAGCTACCTTTTGGCTTGAAGAATGTCGGGGCCACATTCCAGCGAGAAATGTCCTACGCTTTCCATGAAATTCATCACATCATTTAGCCTTACCTGGATGACCTTCTGGTTCATTCAACTAAGCATAGAGACCATCTGAACCATCTTCGTCAGATCTGTCTTCGTTGTCGACGCTACAACATTCAGCTTAATCCGCATAAATGTGTCTTTTGTGTTGCTTCCGATAGAATTTTAGGGTTTAAAGTTTCTAAAGATGGAATTCACCTTGATCCACTCAAGGTTGAGGCTATTTTAAATCTCCCCTCTCCATCCTCATTACATCAGTTGTAGAGTCTGCAAGGAAAGGCGAATTTTCTATGCCATTTTATACTGAACTATGCAAAAGTAGCTAAAGGATAGACACGACTTTTGAAATAGGACATCCCTTTCTATTAAGATGAGATTTCTCAACAATATTTTGATGCACTCAAGACATTTTTGGTCAACGCTCCTTTATTACGTCCTCTGGATTATCACCGTGATTTTTCCCTCTATTTAGCTACCGCTTTTAGTACAATTTCCATGGTTTTGGTACAAGACAATGATGACGGTCATGAGAATGTTATTTATTACTTGTCTCGTAACCTTCTTGATCCTGAAATGTGTTATTCTCATGTCAAGAAGTTAGCACTAGCTACGGTCCAAGCCGTTCAGCGCTTTTTTCATTATATCATTTTGCGTACGGTGACTGTGATTTACGATTGCAACCCCGTGACCTATATTTTGTCTCGAAAAATGATGGGGGGGAAATACTCGAAGTGGATCATTATCCTTCAAGATTTTGATTTGGAATTTACTGCTTCCAAATCAAAGAAATCATTAGTTTTTTCTGATTTGATTTGTTCCCTCCCTTCCGACTCCGCTCCGTCTCGTTCTGAGGACCGTATTCCAGATGATACACTTTTCTTGATTAGCACCCTCAACCCTTCTTATGGTGATATCATCACATATCTCTAGACTTCCACATTCCGATTTGATTTGAAAAAGGATGGCCGTCGCCGTGTCCGGCATCACTCATAACCCTATCATATAGTCGGAGATACTCTCTATCGCGTTGGAGTTGATTTCGTACTCTATCGATGTTTAACCCTCGAGGAAGCTGAGAAAGTCTTGAATTATTGTCACAGTGGCGCCTGTGATGGTCACATGTCTGGTTATGCTATAACACAAAAGATACTTCATGCTGGTTGTTATCACCAAAATAGGACCCTAATAGACTGCTCATCAAGTCAATCTTAGTGTAACTATTTCAAACCAATATTTTAGCTGAGGCTTAGCCTCCTCATCTTGAGAGGGCTCTCTCAAGGGTTAATGATATGGAATAATGATATATATGGATGGCTAACTCTATTATTTGTGTTTTGGTTCAGGTTGAGAAGATGAATGCTTGCTACCATTGGGCTATGGAGTCAGTGATAGGGATAAGATGACAAAGGCTCTCCTTGTGGAAGCTGAGGCTTGTATATAATTAAGTGAAAGAATAACACATTTAGGATAATCCAAATAACTTTAGGTTCAAAGGAATTCAGAGCATGTAGCACACGAATTCTGAGTAATGAGACATCAAGGTATTGAAAGAAAAACTACTGAAAGGGATTTCACCATAGCTAAATACTTAAAGGAATTCAGAGCATTATCAGTCATGAATTCTGAGTAATAAGCACTTATACTATGGAAGAAAAACATTTCAAATGATAGGACATAAACTCATTCAAATACACTAAGAATCTCAGGTGAAAGCAAAGTGGTATTGTTACTGTATATATCAATCAATCCAAAGCCTTACAAAGTGGTATGCTTAGATAAAATTTTCTGACCTATAGGTTGAAAGTAACATCAGCATGTATACATTAGGCATTACAGAGTCAAAGTAGTCTCAGAAAATCAGTGAATCTAATTGACATGGAAGTTGAGGCATATCAGGGTTTTTAGTCATGAGATACACACTTGAAACATGTAAAAACACAGTCAGTCCATTTATAAAGGAAGTTAGATCATCTTGAAGATGAGTTCTGAGTAATATAGATGAACACCACTGCAAATAAGATATATAAGAAGTACTGATAGAGTAGGAAAACACTATACACCCTTTATGAATCTCAAGTTGGTCAAATATAAGCTCTCTGCATTAGCTGAAACAGTCTTTTTCAAGATGCTATGACTTCCTTTATAAATGGACTGACTGTGTTTTTATATGTTTCAAGTGTGTGTCTTGTGACTAAAAACCTTAATATGCCTCAACTTCCATGTCAATTAGATTCACTTATTTTCTGAGACTACTTTCACTAGAAAATTTGGCGCAATTTCCAACGGCCACTTCATCGCTATTCCGACACATAATCGTCACAAGAGCGACAGTTCAAGGATGCACAAAATGTGGTTTTCCATAACGTCGCAATTTCGACGCACTGACAAAGTGTCGCACTATCGACACTTTTTCCGTCGCTTCCAAACAAGCATCGCTCTTCTGACGTTTCCCAAACCATCGCGCTTATGACATTTGTAAACTGTCGCAATTCTGACGAAATGTGGTCTGACATTTTGAACATCTCTCTTCCAACGTTTGTAAACTGTCACAATTCTGACGAAATGTGGTCCGATTTTTTGAACATCGCTCTTTCGACTTTTTTATACTGTCGCTCTTCCGACGTGTTTAAGCTATCGCAATTCCGATGCCATACAAAAGTGTCACAAGACCGACGCATTTCAAAAGTGTCGCAAGAATGACGTGTCCCATAGACATCGAAATACCGATGCATTCCAAAAGCGTCGCAATACCGACCTTAGGAAGAGTTGTCGCAATATCGACGGACGTCACAAGACCGACAGAAATCGTTGTAAGCGTCGGTATACCGACGGTGGGTTCAATTTATAAAAAAAAAAATGAAACTTTAAAACAGGACAGTAAATCTCCAATATTTGTTATGAATTGTGGGCATTCCAATGACCATGAAATATTAATATAATAAACCACCCCACAGTGCTTCAACTATAAACAATCATATAAACATGGCTCTGTATTTCCAAAAATAGTTTTAAAATAGAAACAGGGCAACATTTTTTTTTCTAATTGTTATGAACATAATTCAACCATGAAATATTAATATAATAAACCACCCCACAGCGCTTCAACTACAAACAATCATTTTTTTTGCACAAGAGAAAAAACGTTGCTTTGAATATATTATATGAAGAAAAACAGTCCATGAAGTAATTACATTTTCACATCTGAAGATTGGAACCCAAATATCCATCCAGAAAAGTGGAAGTCCCACCCCAGACAATGATAGAAAAATACCCCATGTCACATATAGGGACATGATATAAAACCCAGTAACGGTCCACATGGAGATTATCAACAATCTGAGAAAGCATCCAAATATGCCCGAGGCATCTATAAGAAAGTGAAATAGCAGTATGTAGAATAGTAAAGCAACAGATAGAGTACCAATGTCCATTGTTCCAAATACAAATTAAAGTACCCAAAATCCTTGAACAGAGAAAAACGCTAATCATGTGAAGAGTGTGATATGTCCAAAATATAAAAAGACCATCAGACCATATCAATAAACCAGCATCGCTAGTTTTGAAGGCAGAGTGATAACCTGTCAACACATAAAATAGTATCATAAAGCGGATACAGGAAATGTGCAGAGACATCTATTGTTGATATATGCCTCACACAAAAAGAATCCATGATAGAGCAAAAATATGTATAAACCCAGGGTCAATTGTATGTTCTGGCTCGCTTGTTCCCGGAAATAAAACCCATCTGCAGAAACCCGGGCTCGCTTGTAAGATCAGGCTCGCTTGATTCCAAAATTGGTAAACATCTGTTGCATTCGAGATGTAAGGTTCAGGCTCACTTGTTTCCATTAGTAGCCCACTACAACATCCACCCTGTTCATATCAAAAAGGTTCCTGTAGATATACAGAGAAAGAGTATAATACGTAGACCATATAAACATGGCTCTGTATTTCAAAAAACAGGTTTAAAATAGAAACAGGGCAACATTTTTTTTTTCCAATTGTTATGAACATAATTTGACCGTGAAATATTAATATAATAAACCACCCCGCAACGCTTCGACTATAAACAATCATATAAACATGGCTCTGTATTTCAAAAAACAGGTTTAAAATAGAAACAGGGCAACATTTTTTTTTTCTAAGTAAAGTTAATCTATTAACGGTGGGAATAAAATTACAGCATGACCGAAGTCAAAAACATTTCCCAGACTTATGGCAAATTTGTCATCAAAAAATCAAAAAAGAAGACTGCCCTCATACGGGGAAACCAGTCTTGAACGTTTACAGAATTCAAAAATATTACAGAGGTCCAGCACAGTAATATAATCTAAAACATGCCCAATTAAGTGGGTCATGAAGCAAGAAAACCAAATTAACCAAACTACTCCTCCGGTGGTTCCTCGACGATTTGGCACCATCCTTCAGAAGGTCCAAGATCGCCAGGTTATATCTCCACATTCACGCCACCTCTCCACTCCTGAAGGCCCGAATGCTGGCCGGCTTTTTCTGAGCTCAGACCCGCCGGACGGGTGCATTTTTCCTCCACTTGGGCCTCCTCACGGAAAACCACGGTGATTGAAGCTGTGATTCATTGGCAGTTCAAAGAGAAATTAAAGGAAAAAAGCGCAGTGTGTGTCATGGGAGAAGCTAGTGAAGCGGTGGGGAAATGAGGAGCAGGGGAGCCCATACGGTGGCCAAATCCTAGAACCTAACCCCACCCACTTCTAGTGTTTGGATAGCGACATGTGTAATAATCCCTGGACTGGCCGGAAGATGACTCGGTTGAGGGGCTGGAGGGAGTGCGCAAGGGTTTACCTCTAGTGCTCCCCCTGCGACAATGCATCCTTTGACGCAGGCGAGGCATGGGTGCAGTCTTAGCAGTGGGCACAAGACGAGACGGAGAAGCAGGATTCCAAGAAACTGAGGAAGACAGACACAGACCAGACCGAGAGAAATGCAGATTTGCACCAAGGTCTAAGTAGTAGTTCAGCTAGCCACTTCTCCTTCTCATCATAGTGAGCAGGTAGTGTAACCCAGCTACTGGAGAGCATCTGCAATTCAAAGGTTGTGGATCTTCTGAAAATCCATAGCGAAATGCCATTTTATCGACCCGACTGCAATCGCATCGAAGAACGCCTGTCATAATTAATCTCTCATTGATGAGAGCCGAAGTCCGGATCATATTGGAGCATGCGGAATCGCTAATAGGAGTGGAGGTCCGATCTTGAACAACGTTAAAACTTAATGCAATTTGATGTGAAAACCTTGGAACTTAAATATCGGCTGATTGAACAACGTTAAAACTTAATGCAATTGATATGAAATCACCACATCCATGTCCCATCGCCTTAAACGCCATCGAATGCACCCGCATCCAGGAACAGGGAAAATTTTGATTGAGGGCACGTGGCAAAAATCGATTGGAGCGGATCTTTGTTTGGGCCGCTCGCGCAGTGGAAATCCAGACCTGAAAAAGATTAGGGAGAATTTGATAAGAAATTCGCGTCACAACTCTCTCTCCATACGCCAACCCAAATTTGGACCCGAAAAATATTAGGGCGGATTCATTTGGTTTTCGCGTCAAAAAATTGGCCGACGTCAGCAGGCTATTTTGGAACGCGAATTTGGTTTGAATTATGGTTTATTGTCGTTTGAAGTCCGGTGGGCTCCACGGCTAAAGGGTTCGTTTGAATTTTTGACAAAGGTTTTGTTATATATTTTATTTTATATAACACGCGGCGGAATAGTTTTATTTTTTTTTAAGGTCCCACACTGGTTTTGGTAATATTTTGTTTTAAATGCGACGTATATATGTTATATATATATATATATATATATATATATATATATTTCATATATATATTAAAACATTTATAAATTGTGGACCCCGGGAGCATTTTAATAGATTTGTTATTTGCATAGTTTTGTTATGTTTTTAATATATGCGTTGCATATAAAAGAAAAGGGCCGTGAGCCTGTTTTGGAATGTAGTTGTAGAGTTTATTACTAGCAATTGCACCAGGAGGTGCAAGGGAACACCGAAAGGAGGCAATAACATTACTTGAGCTCGCATTAGTGAGGCTCATTGACCTATTTGAGTAGAAGGATACAAAAATGGTTGTCAATCCCTCTCAAGCCTCTAGAAATGGAATTGATATTGGTTGCCACAAACTGAAGCTTGTGTTGATTAAAATCACTAAAGTTTGAGGCATGATAAACCAAGATACCCAATATTAGTGCTACAAATTCAAATCAGGGATTATTGTTAATATAAAGAAAATCAATTGCCCGATTTTGATAAATCAACACTAATCTCTGCACATAAGGCTGCTTTAGGACTCTCGAGGGGATATGAAACTCGGCATGTAGAGTAATGTCATTATGCAAAAATTCAACGCATGCCATGTTCACTGGACAAATAAAATATGGAACACTACACAATTAGAAAATGACATTGCAATAGCAAGTCAACAGAAGGTCAACACATGCAAGGACAGGTGGGTGAAACTGTTCAAGATTATGTCAGTGATGAAGAATCAGAACAGTGTCCTGAACATAAACCTAAAAATTTTCCATTTCCTTTTAAGAAACCGACACAAATTATGCAACACCTATACAATTGGGTAGGGATAGAATAATGTGAAAGAAAAATTAAGGGAAGCTTTGAATTTCCATATACACTATTCAAATAAGGAGATACTTCAAAAAAATAAATTATGAAAGAAATAACAAGAAAGCCATTCAAAAACTGTCAAATTTGGAATTTTAGAAATAATGCCCTCAATTGAAAATTCAGATATAATCCATCTACAACTTTAGACTTCCAATATAACAAAAAAAATATCTTAAGCATATCCAAATATAAATATATTTAAATATGTATCAGGTGGGAAACCTAAAAAAACTCTAAACTTGGTCTGTAACCTAAAATTCTTCCACAACAGGTTCAAGTGACTCCCAAATTCAAATGCAGGATTCTACAAGATCACAGTAGTGCTTGGCATATTTTCTCTGTGCAAGGCAAATAAAACAATAGACCATCTTCTTTGAACCATGCTTGAGCAACATGCTGAAAAGATGCCTTCCACGGGTTTGTATCATAGTCTCAAAGATGTAAAGATTGTCAAAATCACTGTCACGGTCTTGTAGGCAAAAAAGCAATGGGCCATTCTCTTTAAACCACGTCTGACTGAGCAACATGCTGAAAAGGTGCCTTCCTCAGGTCTGTATCTGTCTCTCAAAAACATTAATATGATAAAAATCACAACCACGGTATTGTATATCCCTAGAAACCTACAAAGAAACTGATATCTGCCAAGGAATGAACCATCATTAGCTAACCCAAAAGAGTGCCACAACTTACACATTAATTATTAGGATAACAACTTGTTTGAGGGCCAATCAACAAATAGCATAGCACCATTTCTTCACTGCGAAATCACTATAAATATGTAAGAGGGTTACATGAGTATTGGTTGACACCTGAAAAGCATTAGATATGTGTAACAGGAGAACAAAAAACATAGAATGAAAAAGAAAGGCAGAACAAAAACTAAGAATGCATTTTCAACTTTTTTTTTTGTGTTGTTTTATAACAATGACGAATGGATTTGAATTTTATGAAAATAAGAGCAAAGAAGGAAATATTAAGGAGAAGATAAAATAATGTGACAGAAAATGAAAGATTTAGGTTGATCAAACCTGATCACCCACCTTGGATACACTACATAAGAGAGAGAGACGAGAAAAAGGACCTCCTAAATGAGATAGCAGAAATAGGAACAAAAGAACTCAACGAGGATGACATGAGCTAAGTAGATATAAACAGTAATATGTTTCCATCCTCAAATCAAATACAAGTTCTGCTTATTAAAGCATATCCTGAAAATGAGTATTTATAATGAGATCTCCACGCCGAAAACTCCACAAGTGAATTCTATGAAAATTGGAAACTATTGGCTTGCCACTAACTTCCAAAAAAAAAACACTTACAACCCATGAATTAACATGTTATATTACCTAGAACAAATGGAGGGTTGTGAAGGATCACAACACAGTGATTTACTCAATGACCTAAACAACAAAAGTCTAACCAAAATGCTAATGAATCTGGCATACATGTAGTCAATGACCTTTGAGGATAATATATTATAGATTCAACATGTTAAAGTTTTCATTGTCTGCTAGACAAGGGCATGAAATAAAAACTGCAGAACAATGTAAAAAATATCCCCTAGGAATTTATAGATATGTTTAACGAAAGAAAAGGGAGAAACACATCAGTCATGGTTACCCTTTAGGTTGATGCCTTACGAAAAGGTTAAATGAAAAAGATGTACAACTTTGTAAGACTGCCTCTTGAACAATAATGTTGGTATAATGCATTAGGTGAGCTTTATAGAGTCTGTATCAGGGAAAGTCCAAAGCCTTCCAAGCCATATTTTTCAAGAAAATTCTAAATATGCTCACGGGCATGAAATATTCATCGGATTTTAGTTAAGCTGTTATAAAAAAATAGACAGTAGAACTCGGCTTGAAGAGATCTCTGCACCTCAGAAATGGTATATTAACTCTATTACCAGAAAAAAATTGCTATTTTCTGAAAGTGCAATCCGAGATCGAGAATGTGGTTTAAATAATGAAGAAAAAGAGATTAACTCATGTATAGGATATCCAAAAGGAAAATTTAGTTTTAATGCTAAGAAGAACAATACCAGATGTTAATATACATAGCCAAATGATTATAACCACTGTTGTAACTCACCATCTGTTTATAATCAGAGGACTGCTTCACACTGCTTGATATGTCCTCAATAACTTCAATTAAGACTTTTCTATCAAAGTCACTTAAAATAAATCATAGTAATCTGCTTATTGTAGGCTATGTGCTAGTTCACAGTTAGCAAGACCTTGGTTGATATATAAGCTTATTTTAAGCAACGATTTGACAGATATCAGTCCAAAAACCAGAATCTATGGATTTGTTCCTAATTTACTTTAGCCTAATGCATAAATTAATCTAGAAGTGCAAAATGGCCTTTAATCTATTAATTTGCATTCTAAGTCTTATTAAAAACTTGGCATAAAGACAACATTGTAGAAACGCAGTATAAAAGAGAAATCCAAAAAATGATGAGAATGATAGAGAGAATTACCGTGCAATATACAAGGTTTTCTTAAACCTTAAACCTTCCATATCCTTACGCTGAATGTTCGGTCATTTCACATATAGCTAAAGAAAATCAACCATGCACTCAGGGTGTCAGAACTGTACAAAATACATAATCACCAATAGTTTCTATACTAAAGAAAAATAATTTCTGATTATTTGCTACATCAGTTTGGAGATATTCTGGTTAGATCGAGGTGATAAACTCTACAAGGACAACATTAAAAGTGGATTACTATGGAAATTCTCTATTGTGGGAACAAATACAGACCTTGATCTGTTTAACTTCTATTTCACTTTACTTATCATGATTCATGGTGTAGAAATTTAGGAAATGAATGATTGTATTGTGAGATATTCAATCCACAGGCGGATAACTTAGGTTGGGAAATAGAAACATCACGTTGTAACAGAGGTCTTGGGAATAGAACAGGGGACTTGGGTTTTTTGGAATCAAACTTCAGGTTAAGATGCTCATCTGAAGAATGGCATAGTGAGCCTTAGCATGGAGTTGGGAGTACCAATTTGAAGTGTAGGTAGGGCATTGTACAATAGACCAGTTAGATTTATGGACCCTAATACAAAAGTTTCTTCTTCTTTCAAAACGTGTTTCTCGTTTTCTGTAACCAATGTGGGACATGTTCTTGTTTCAATTGAGGATGGATCAACATTTGTTATTTCTCCAGATGATCACACTTTGGGTAGCCCCAGAGGCTATTTGGGGGTGATGAGTCCAATAGGTCTCAATGAACCATTTCCCTCGCCGGGGAATACTATTGCAGTGGAATTTGATACTATTTTGGATGTTGAATTCCACGATCCTAATGGAAACCAGTACCTTCAGCTCCAGTACCTGTTCACAAAATAGGGTGCCATAGTCATTCATGCGTGCAGAGAGGGTGAATTTCAGGCATTGCAACAGGAGGTGTTGTTGTTGTTGCATTGGCCACTATATTGTTTGTCTGGTTCTGTTACAAGTGCAGAGTTTTGAAAAGGACAGAAAAATTTAGTTCAGATATTGTGAAATTGCCTCGGAAATTCACCTACAAAGAGCTCAGCAATGCTACGAAAGATTTTTTTTGAATGTGATTGATAATCGATAATTGCAAGCAAGGGTAATCCCCTTGTGAAACCCAAATTTTTGAGCATTTTCTAAAACCTGATGACAGAGTCATTGCAATGAACAAGAGCCTAGGTCCATATTACGTCCAAATCTACTAAGCACCAAGATCTATAAAAAAAATCCACAGTATCTGCGAACTAAGAAGAAGAGGTAGAAAATGTGTTATTCTTACCTGTTCGAATAGTGGTTGGGGTTTACCACGGAAAAAATTTGACAAAGCCCATGTAGCATTTCTTACCATTGAAATTCTGGCAGTATCATTCAACTGGGCAAGCACCTAACTCAGAGGTCCATGACTGAGGGCAAGATCCCTAAATGTTGCAGAGTCTCCAGCAATATTTCCCAAAGCCCAAACAGCCTTACACGAACACCAGTTGAACTCAAAGTTGGGTACTATTTTTTTAAATCAAATTCCAAAATTACAAACATATAAAGATAGTTGGGAAGAATAATTTTATGCGTCTAAAATAAACGTGTTACCTGTTCTCGAACATTATCATTCCCAGAGGTAAGAAGTTCCACAAATATAGGCAGTGCCCCGTAATCAATCACAACCTTTGTATTCTCAGAGGTTCCCGAGACTATATTAGTCAAATCCAAAGCTGCTTCAAACTGCCTTATCAATCATAAGATATCACCATCAAAGCTATAATTTTAAGATAACAATTTATCTACCATTGAAACTATATTTCTAAAATAGATACACCTAGTGATATAGACACCTAGTGAGAGTAGAGGTTAGGAAATTATAATAAGAATTATTACAAGATATCACTCACAGTGCAGTTTATTGTTCATTGTCTGCTGTAACTATAATTTTAAAGAAGACACACTTAGTGATATAGACACCACCAAGTGAGAGCATAGGTTATGAAATTATAATGAGAATTATTTCAAGATATCATATTACTCATAGTACAGTTAATTGTTTATTGTTTGGTGTAATAATTTTTTATTATTTATAAACACAATCAAACATATTATGAGGGATGGTGATGAAATTGACAATGGTCTCATAACAAACCATAACGGGCACATCCCCTGGCAAGATAGACTATGAATAAGAAAGAAAGAAAAACAAAGTGATTACTTACAGGATCATAGGCTTCCTGAAGAACAAGATCCAGAGCAGCATCTGTAACCTCTAAAGCAACACCTCTCTCTGCAAGACAAATCGCTACATCTTTCATATGTAGTCTAGCAAATTTTCTAAGCTCATCATGAGAAAGAGGATCAAATACAACTATCTCATCAAGTCTATTCAATAGCTCTGGCCTGAAATGTCTTCTAACCTGCAAAAATATTCAAAGGCATGTAAAATCATTGCAGCCAACTTCGTGATAAAATTATATGAAAAATATGCATACACAGAGTCTAGGAGAATGAAACGGCAGGTGTATTGGCAGCTGTCGAAATGCAGCAACTAAAATGGCAGGTGTATTGGCAGTTGCGGAAATTCAGCTACTAAAACAGCAGGTCTGTCGATGGTTGCAGGTGTGTGGATTTTTGCTGGTATTTTCAGACCGATTCCATGGAAATATACCAGAAACTAGTGGTATGTCAAACCTAGAAGGTAACCCGAGAGACTGTGACCGTCAGATTAAACAAGTAACAGGTGTCGTGCCTAGATAAGAAGTGTTGACGAAAAAAAAATTGATATCTTTCATAACAGAAGGCCTATTGGCCTAAATATCTAGGACATGTGGCACTCCATGATAAAGACACATGGTGTGTGGATTTGAGTTTTTCAGGTGGTCAAGTGGGCCAAAAATAGGTGAAATGTGGCACCACTCAGAGATTGACATGTGCCAATTGGTACAAGTAGTAGACAATTGGCATGCTCAAATAACAAGGTGATGCAGGAATGACATGAGGGAGAAAAAATCAAAAAAGCCCCAAATAGGGAGAACTAAAGCTCATCACCAACCTGAGATTGACAACTTTACATGATGTAACCTATGAAATCGTAAATGGAGAAATCATAGTAACAATAAAGTAACCTATGTAACAATAAATTCAGATTCATCCTGGGAGTGGTAATGGGAGAAATCATAGTGAACAACAGGAAACATGCAGATTTTATTACAATCAAATAGATGAAAAAACACATTAAAAAAACCTAGATAATAATCATGAACAAGCTTAATATTGAATTATGAACTGTAAAGGAACTTACAAAATGTGACATTACAAACCTGGTCAAGCGCACAAGAAAAAATATCCTGGACATGACCCTGGTTGACAAGTTGTATTGCTCATGATGCAAGAGGATTTGTACCTGCATTGCCAAGTCAATCAAAATCCATCATTATCTATACAATAAATACAAGTAATTGATGTAGTATTTTTTACTCTAAGATGAATTCTTATGATAATGTTAGAACATATGTTGAAAATGTCAAAACATACCTGAATAAGCTCCTCTTCGTTTCAAGAATAATTTATTGGAGTCGCATGAACTTGGAACAAGCCTCCCACGATATGAAAGAGTAGCAACTAAGTCAACAGTGACTTTTTTGTTGCTACACTGGATCGAGGGAGGTTTGCTCCAAGATTAAATCGCTCCAATAAATTATTCTCTACTAAACAGGGCCAACCACATGAAGGTGGAAGCTCTTAAGGCCCCTCCCCCCCTCCTCACATCACTCTCAATTCCCCAATACCCAATCTATATTTCATTTTTTTACTTTCATGAGCATAAAAAAAAATATTCAATAACTAATAAAAAAACAATTCAACAAAAAATACGCAAGGAAACATTGCAATTAATGCTTGACATAAAAATAGTATGATAAATGAGTTTTTTATAAAACGCAAAAAACGTTCCAAGTATGGTAACGTTTGTCTTATAATAATACAATATTTTACATTATCAAATTTTCTTTTTCTTCTTCCTATTTCTAAAGCTCCTAATTACATCATCAATATCATCGTGGTCTGCTCCTATTTCGTGCCTTTCGACCCGCATTGCTGACCTAGTTGCGTAGTCACGATGTCTGGTCTCATCCAGTGACGGGGCATCGCCTACAAAAACAGATAATATTAAATTTTAATTGTCGGTTTTTAAATATCATTGAACTAGTTCGGTAATATTAATAAAAAAAATTGCAATGATATTATTTACCTGGTGCACCAGTTGTCGCCGTTGGGACTGTTGCCCTGTCTTCCTCTCTGGTGGTAAGATCCTCAAGGGAAAAATTCTCTGTCATTTAAACAAAAAATGTTATAAGGACAACCATCAAGGTATAATTAGAAAAAATTATAAGTGGAAATTAATTACTGTCACGGCCCTCACTAATAGTAGCATTGTTGGCCTGGTCCCCACTACAATGATCAGGTTGCACGTGAGGAGCATCTACATCTGGCTCTAAAACTGGGTTATTTGCCTCGTCGGTAGTGCTTCTCCCCTGATTTAAACAAAGTTGTTAGACATTAAATTTATGGACAAAAACAAACATATTGAAAGGTTAATTTTTTACCTTATCAGGCATTCTGGATCTTGGGACCTACCCCAAGCTTCTGTGACGTTCAACTACGGCTTGATAGCCGAAATGGAAAGCGATATTTTTATCTTCCTCTGTAGTTTCTGTTCCGAAGTCATCACCCTACATTACATATGATTGTTTATTTTTAATCATATTTGATAGGATTACAAAAACGTTGGAAGGCGATACAATTAATTATAAGATGTTTAGCTACTTAATTACAATTCTTGCGGCCAATTTCAAGTAGCCGCCCTGGCCTAGCTTGTGATGGCCTTTTTTTTCAATCCTAGCTTTGGTTTCCTTTGAGGTGTCAGGCAACCTAGCATCAAAATATTGAAGTCAGATATGACGTAGCACACTTTTATTTTAGACATAGAGAAAATTAAAGCTATTGAATTAAAGTTGTAATTTACCTTGCGGGTCTAGTTGGCATTTTTCATTCTTTCTTTGCCCTTTTCTCTTTTGCATCATGGATGAGTTCTCTCTACTCACTCTCTAGAACTATGAGAGGACGCTCATATCTAGGGTTAAATTGTAATTTCGTCCTATAGGTGTCCCTGGTATATTTCAAATATTTGTCGGCTACCTGAGCCATCGTTGTTCTGTCAAATGTGCCGACCCCAAAAAGGGCTTCTAGATAATCTAGAAGTTCTTTTTTTAGGTTGGAATTCTAGGAATTCCACCTTGTGCGTATGGTTGGGCCAAAAATTACCAATGCATGGCTCTCCAAAAACCTGTAGAACTCATTGTTTCCTACACACAAAAAAAGATATTATCATTAATTTAAAAATAAAAATCATGATAAATATGTTTTAGATAGAGTACATGAAATAGTTAAAATATTAAAATTTACCTGGGATTTGTACGTGCTTTATAGGGACACCTTTATTGTTCACCAACAACGTGCCATTAATGGTCCCTGTGGAGCTGACACGTGTAGCTCCAGGAAACGCAATAATGTAGTTGGCCATATTAGCCTCATCACTGCCAACACGTTCAGCGGTTGGCTGGGTGTCTGCTTGGGCAGGGTGTGTTTCTTGGTTGGCACCTAAAGGAGTAGAAGGTGTATGAGAGGGTTGCTGGGAAATCTCTTTCCCTTGTGTCCCACTACCACCAACACGGGGTTCAGCAAGTGCTAGAAAACGCTACATACAAAAGAAATTTTTGTTATTTTTAGTCGAAGTGAAATTAAAAATCAAACTATATAATTCATCTGTCTCAGAACAAAAAAAATATCCTTTGACTTTATTATTACATTATGTTACTAGTTGGGTTCATAAGTTGTTTTATCCTCTCTTCTGTTTCAGGTGTTTGAGGCGCGTGTATCAAAGTATTAAATTACGACCTTGCATCTCGTGCCTTTTTTCGCAACAAGAACACTGGAGATAGGGATGAAGAAAGCTCTTCCTCAAAGAGGGAATCATCAGGCGTACCATGGCTAGGTGTCTGCATATTTGAACAAAATTAATATTATTTAAATTATGTAAATAACTAAAATACCTGAAGATAGAGCAATGCTGGCACTTTACATGTTCTTCTGCTGGCCTCTTTCCGCGATCATCCCGTCTCGGGGTTGTTCTTGCACTGCTCTGATCAGTCTGCCACATTGCAATAAAATTATAAATGTAAAAACTTGAAAACAATATCTAGCTTGAAAACACAAAATGAAAACTGAAATAATTTCTAATAAGACACCGGAAGACAGAGTTAGAGTTTCAAATATGCCTTGCATTGAATTCAGTCCTGGAAACATGTCATTCCACATTAAGGCACCCAAACAAGAGACGAGTTGACAATGAAGACCTTATTGAATATATTGTTGGAGCAACTTCTAGTAAACTTGTTGTGAAGACCTTAAGGACATTTTTGGAGCAACATTGTTGAAGTTGATGGTATAGCATTGTTGGAGACGATCTTGAAGGGCCTTGAAGTGAAGCTTTTGGAGCAACTATTGAAAAATCCTTATAGCATTTAAGTAAGGCACTTTCTGTCTTCCATCAGCTTTTTCCTTTCAATATTCTTTAAATGATTTTGTTGATATTTAATGTTTGAAATCACGTTATAATTCCTTGATTATATGTGTTTGGGGACTTTCCCTTTGAAATTACCCAAAAATACCCTGGCAATTTTATCTTCAGGATGCATGTCTGACCCTATTGTTCAATATTTTGATTGATAGTAGTAAACATAGAGAGTTAGGGGGCTCTTGAATTGGTTTGGTTGGGCCATTAGATCCCTAACATATACTAGGGAGAACCCCCCTTGAGTTGGAGGAGAGCTAGCCTGAAGTGAAAAGAGGTTGGTGAGGTGACAATGGGGCTATTGAATTACACATGGTATCACACTTTCGCTTTAGGACTTTATCTTGAGAAGTGCAAGATTTTGCTATATCAATTCTCAAATTGTTTACAACACTATTGTTAAGAACTAATAAGAAGTGATGTTGAGGGGTTTTTGGGTATAAGAAACAATACCATTTACAAAACTAGGGTTCTCAGTCCTTGGCATTCCTTCACCTGGGCCTAGGGGCACATGAGAATAATTTCACACTAAACCATGCAAACTTAAAAGTAACTTAACAGATCCATTAAGTAATAATAATCATAATTCCTAATTTCCTATTGTACGATATGATGCAAATTATTCAAACATGAAGCAATGAAGACATGCAATGTCTGAATTTCAAGATTGATGAACCAATACAAGAAGTTAGAAATTACAACTTTGATTCAATACTCTGTGTCCTAACTCCAGGAAGGAATCTAGTTTGTAGTACAGAACATGCATCGTGTATTATCAATTCTTAATTGACAACAACTAAAGGTCATCTACCTCATCGATTCCTTCCCATTTTGTGTTTTTATGTTATATTCCTTATAAAAGTGTCAAATTTCTCTCAAAGTAAGCAACCACTGAATAAAATAAAAAATAGTTGAGAAATGATTGAGAAATGGTCATTTATTTCTTGAAAGGATCTTCACGATTTCTTTGGTTGTTTTTCATCTCAAGAAACAAGAAATGACCTAAGAAACTATCGTGATGTAATATAAGAAACAACACGGTGCAATGGCCATTTTCAAAGCCAAATGAAGTCCATTGAGGACATGGCCTTTATTTGGTTCCTGTTTCATAGGAGTTTCGGGTAGAAATGGAACTTTGTTGTACCATTTCCAGTAGTAAAAAGGGAAAACCTTCTTTTTCCATGGGAAATAATTTACCTTTCCTTTTCCAAGATAATCTAAATCACAAAAAATATGAACTATACTGCACACATTCTTGGATAATGTGAAAGTGGAAAAGGAATACCCTACACAAGTGATGCACACATGTACATTTGAGCACTAATAGATTTTTGTAGTTGAAATGCAATGCTTGTTTTCATTTAAATGTAGGGTTTTTAAAGCAGGGAGAAATAATGGCTGCCAAATTAATAAGCGTTTCTTTGGGAAAAAATTAAATCTTGTATTGGGTGATGAAGATAATAGAGGGTATTGAATCTTAATTCTTGACATTGTGTTTAACTTGAATAACTCAAATGATTATAAATATCAGTGGATGAGTTCTTTTTTTCAAGTATGTCACTCAAAACTCTTATGTCAAAGCATTGTATGATGGCTAGCATTTGCTTGTTTCCCGTTCTTCAGTTCAATGTAAAAAGTATATTAATATATTGGAGCACGAATGATAACTACAATTTTTTGCTTTGCAATATATCCAGCCCCAAGATTATGAAAAGTTTTCTCAAGTGGAGCTTTTGGTTATTGATGAAGCAGCTGCAATTCCATTGCCTATTGTAAAGGCTCTGCTCGAGCCATATTTAGTGTTTCTGTGCTCTACTGTAAATGGGTAATAATTATAAATGAGCCAACCACAATCACAGATTTTGTAGCCATTCGGTTTCCATGGATAGTGATGATGATATTAACCCTATATATCAGTGACCTTATCTATATGAGAATGATCTCAACATTGACCTTGATATGGTTGTATGGATGTGACCTTTGGTATGTCATCAGAAAATCCCCAAATATCATAAAATCCCCAAATATGGAGAACTAAAGCTCATCAATTTAGATCTGGAGTACTACCCTTGTGATAAAGTTGATGACTTTCGATCTCCCATTCTCTACCACTTTTCACTTCACCTTCAATATAGATCAGACCAAGGGCAATTCATTACTGGGTGTTGAGATGGATGAGTTTGTCGAACTAAAATCCATAGCTTAAACTTCATGAAACTGGTGGAGTGAAATTCATGCAAGCACAAACACATCTTACACATCCTCTTTGAAACTCATCCGAAAGAACATTGGAAGAAATATAGAGAGACCCCTATAGCCTAACACAATCCAATGGAATTGACCAAAAAAACCCAAATAGAGTCAACCCTACTATAGGAGGAAGGGCCTGCTGTAAGAACTTACCATTTTGCAAGAGCTGAGGGCAAATGTTGTTCTGCAAGAGCTGAGGGCAAATGCTAAGGGCGAATGTTGTTCTGCAAGAGCTGAGGGCGAATGCTGAGGGCGAATGTTGTTCTACAAGAGCTGAGTGCGAATGCTGAGGGCGAATGCTATTCTACAAGAGCTGAGGGCGAATGCAGGGAGAATGCTGAGGGTGAATGCTGTTCTGCAAGAGTTGAGGGTGAATGCTAAGGGCGAATGCTGTTCTGCAAGAGCTGAGGGCGAACGCTGAGGGCGAATGCTATTCTGCAAGAGCTGAGGGTGAATGCTAAGGGCGAATGTTGTTATGCAAGAGCTGAGGGCGAATGCACGCGTGATATTAGAAGTTAATGTAGTTTTTAATAAAATTATTTTTATGTAGCACACATATAAGTGTCATTATACCGACGGCGGCCAAAGCGTCGCTATTGCGACGGCTGCCTCCAAACGTCGCAATTGCGACAATTATACATTGAGTCGCACTTGCGACGTTTGGAGGCAGCCATCGCAATAACGACACTTTGGGGCATAGTGTCACAATTGTGACGTCTTCCTCAAAACGTCGCAATTGCGACACCTTGTCTAAGTGTCGGTATTGCGACACTTTTCTCTAAACATCGGTATAGTGACAGTTTCGGGCGGGATTGAAAAAATTTGGGGAAATTTCCGACATTTGGTCAAAAGCGTCGGAACCAAGTGTCGGAATTTCCCCCAAATGTACTAGTGTTTGACTCCATAATGCCCAATGTAGACATGCTGATGTTAGCTTCAACCTATAGGTTGGAAAATTTTATCTAAGCATACCACTTTGTAAAGCTTTGGATTGACTAATATATACAATAACAATACCACTTTCCTTTCACCTGAGATTCTTAGTGTATTTCAATGAGTTTATGTCCTATCATTTGAAATGTTTTTCTTCCATAGTTTAAGTGCTTATTACTCAGAATTCATGACTGATCATGCTCTGACTTCCTTTAAGTATTTAGCTATGGTGAAATCCCTTTCAGTAATTTTTCTTTCAATACCTTGATGTATCATTACTCAGAATTCATGTACCACATGCTCTGACTTCCTTTGAACCTCAAGTTATTGGGATTTTCCTGAATGTGTTATTCTTTCATTGAATTATATACAAGCCTTAGCTTCCACAAGGAAATCCTTTGTCATATTTATCCCTATCACTGACTTCATAGCCCAATGGTAGCAAGCATTCATATTCTCAACCTAAACCAAAACACAAATAATAGAGTTAGCCATCTATCTATATCATTATTCCATATCATTAACCCTTGAGAGAGCCCTCTTAGGCTGAGGAGGCTAAGCCTTGACTAAAAGATTGGTTTGAAATAGTTATACTGAGATTGACTTGATGAGCAGCCTATCAAGGTCCTATTTTGGTGATAACACTGGTTATTTTTGGCCTTCCATTTTCAAAGACTATATTGTCGCAGTTTGTAAATGTCATGATTGCCAAATTTATCAATGAAAGATGCATGCGCCACCCATTCCTCTTCACCCTATCATTACCGTTGGTCCCTTTGCAAAATGGGGCATTGATTTTATGACGTGTAACCCTCACTCGGCCGGGGGCATGCTTATATCATCGTAGCCATGGACTACTTCACTAAATGGGCCGAAGCAATGCCTACACTTGCCGCTGATGGTAAGACAACTGCTCAGTTCATATTCAATCATATTATTGCTAGGTTTAGTGTTCCTCAAGCCATCATTATCGATCATGGTTCCCATTTTTGACATTATATGGTGGCGGAGTTGACTTCTAAGTTGGGTCTGCGTCACAATAGCTCAATGTCGTACTACCCTCAAGCCAATGGCCAGGTTGAAGCTGTGAACAAAGTTCTTGTCACAATGCTTCAGCGTGCGATTGGGATCCACAAATCAAACTGGCATCTCATTTTATTTTCGGCTCTCTGGGCATACCGAACTTCGACTAAGAGTGCGATCGGATTCACCCCTTTTTAGTTGGTTTACGGTCTGGAAGCCACTCTCCCGATTGAGTGTGAAATACCTTCGCTCAAGTTAGGTGTGGAATTACTACCAAACACTTCACCAGAAGAAGAGCATCTCCTTTACTTAGAGAGGTTGGATGAAACTCGTCACTTAGCCGCTTTGGTCATCGAAACACAAAAGAAGCGAGTCAAAGCTCATTTTGATCAATCAGTTTCCCCTCGTTCTTTTGTTGAAGGAGATCTTGTCTTCCTGTATGACCAAGCTCATGATAAGCTTGGGGCAGGAAAATTTCAACCTATGTGGCATAGGCCATACATTGTTAAACTTGTGTTGCAAAATGGGGCCTATGAGCTAATTGAATACGAAGTTCATCCTCTTGAACAACCCAGAAATGGGTTGTATCTAAAAAAATATTATGCATGAGTCATTCATGCACAACAGGTGTACATAGGTGTTTTTTTCATTTTTGTACATGTTTTTGGGTTTGGTGTGCTTTGTGAGCATTTTCCTGCTTATTGGGTCTTTCTTATTATGAATATGTCTATTACCCCTTATGTCTATTTCGTGGATGTTGCTTCCCATACTACCAGGAATTTTTCTTCTGCAACCTAGGTAATTTATGATCCTGCTGGTGAGTTGATAGATCTGTAAGGTATTTGTCTAGGACAGAATACAAACAATGTCGCTGAATATAGCGTTGTCATTGAGTTGTTAACCGAGGCGATCAACCTCGGCATACACACATTGCTTGTAAATATATATTCACAACTTGTTGTTTTGCAACTCAATAGTCATTATTCGGTTAGAAATCCGCACATTTTGAGATTGTATTTATGTATTCGTTGATGGAAAGACATTTTGATTTTATTACTTATCAACATATTCCTAGACGAATGAACACATTAACTGATACAGTGGCTAACATTGTATTAGATAGACATTTGCATAATTTGTAAAAGCATCATCATATGTAAGAGATCCATGTAGGGAAATAGATGTGTGTGTGTGTGTGTATATATATATATATATCGCATGTTTGCAACTGTATGCATCATAATGTCAAAAAAATATATGTGTGTGTTTCTGTTACATCCTGAGACATCATGTCTCACAAAATATGCAGATAAAATAAACCTAGGTGTCTAATCAGCATGATGCTCGTGATAACATGTCATGGCCTGTACTAGCTGCCTCAACAAGAGGTGAATTCAGATGGGCACCCCTATGGTATGCCTCTGATAGGCGCGAGGAACATCATCAAAACGTGCATAATTTGGAACTCCTCAAGTGATCCCCTCCAGGTTGGGCACTATCTCATCTTCCTTGCTGCGCTCTCCCTGAGGGTCAAAATCGCAAGTGATTCGCCTCACTATCGGTGACATACCAGTAGGTCTCTCTGGGCCAACATCTGCATCACATGGATTTAATGTTAGAACATACATAAACAAACAAAAAAATCATAATACTCATAAAGATTAAAAATTTGAGTGTCACCCACATCTTCATCTCAATCTTCTCCCTCCGGGAGTGCGAGGTCTGGATCATCAGTGAACTTTGTGCCAGAGTAGGGTCAATCCTCCACGACAATCAGTTGTCAATGGAGCCAATCAAAAAATTCTAGCCTCCAAGACATCTTTTGGCTTCCCTCTGCCCTTGGCATTAGTGCTGCCCATCGAGCCATCCATGGTTCTCTCGCTGGTGGTGTCGGAACTATAACCTCCTTTCACTGAAAAATTGGTAATCGTTCCAAGAAGAATGATACCAGAATGGATCCATAACCAATTTGTTCCAGTTTGGCCTTCTTGCATTTGGTTAGTTGGCGCTTCATGTTGATGGTCATGGCCTCTGCCCAGTTGTAGATGGTTGGAGCCATGTAGTCCATAGTAACAAACAACTATTTTTTTGTTGCTTCATGCGGTGCTTGTGATCCCGCAGCTCGTGTGATGGTATGCAATACCACGCGTAGTGTCAAATCAAGGATAGTTTGTATATCAACTTTCCCACTACATGAACCTTTCCTCGCTCCTCGACATACTCTATCTATTACCATTGTCATGTTTTCCATGCAGGTTCGGGTGCCAGTTAGGAGTGGTGTTGCACCCCTCCGCGATAATCCTATGATGAAGTATACATCAGAGACATCAATCTCAAGATCTTAATCCCATAGGATGAATTTCTCTTGATTTTCGTCCCATATACTGATCAGATATTGTATAAATTATGGTTGGGCTCTGAGACACGGTGTTAGAAAGAATTTTAGCAAGCCACAATTTCTGAGGGCTTCCATGACTCCCTCATTTTCCATAGCTAGCTCATCTTCTTCACTATGTTCCCGTTCTTTCCATTCAATTACCATTTTGCTCCTTTCTACCTGTAAACACACACATATGAGTGGTATTAGTCAATGTTAATCCTTGAAGTTGTAAACAATTGGGACATTTGGTGTGTATTTTTGCTAGAAATTGGTTTGCGCCATTGGCGCGACTATTTCCAAAACAGTCGCGCCAATGGGCGTGCCCTAGTGTAAAAAATCAGACAATTGGCGCAAATCCATGCCCGAAACCCGCGCCAATCGTGCAACCCTAATTTTTACAATTTCTCCCCCAAAATTCAAAATTAACAAATGTAGGAAGCAATAAATAACTTAAAATGACAAGAGGGATCTCAGCTCTTACCTGGAGTTGACGGATTTGCGATTGATGTACTGGATTGGCCGCTATCGTCGCCGCAAGATTGCATAGTAAAATGGGTAAATATTGCTCCACAAGAGGTAAAAGTGAAAAGAAATTATTTTTTACCATTTTTGGCATTTTATAACTTTTTCACAACCCTAATTAGGTTTAAAGGCATATTTTTCGATCATTTTATTATTATTTTTTAAAAATAGGTTTTACACGTCTCTTGTGTAGCAACAGGTTTTTCATGCGACAATGATGAAGTAACGAGTTATATTTTATACTTTTTTGGACTCGGTAAAAACATGAAAAAGTCACTACTAGAGTCATCTTTCAGCTCTTTTATGACTCCCTAAAATTGAAAATATTGCCGAGACGCTTGTCGTTTTGAACTCGTTAAATGGCTGAGAAACGATATCTACCTAGTATACATTTAAACCTTTTTTGGGCTGGGATGCATTATTTACGAAAAAGGAATACCTTAGCCTATTGCGACTAAGAGGTTCTTTTAGACTTTGTTTTCTACCTTTTCGAATCTGTGAGACTACCTACGAAAAGGGACTGTTGGAGTTTTCTTTTTTTCCTTCTTTTCAAACTCTCTAAACATGAAAAGATGTTGATTTCTTCCTTTTTCAAACTCGTTGAATTCTGATGACATCGGACTTCATCACCATGATTTTATTCAAGTTCCTCCTTCCTAGGGCTCGTAAAATGTACTAGGATGGATTTTTCTGATGGAAAAACTTACAGTGCAAGCATATGCTATCCCCTTCAAGCTTGTTTTCAAAATAATTTGGGTACTCGCTAGAAATGCTCCCGGGAAAATGGAACCAGATTTTAGTTATGTTGGCAGTATGTCACTCTTGAACATGGTACTTGTCTACATTCGTGTCGGGTTCGGGATATCTCATTTTCGTCACTTTTTCCTCCATGGGTTTGGGTAATATTTTTTGACCTCTCATTTTCTCTTCGCCACATCATCATGACCTCAGATCCTTTGATGTCAAATACTGCCAAATCCAGTGTCATGCTGCTGATATGTTCAAGAGAAGATTGCCTCTGAAGTTTCCAACCTCCCTCTGATTCTCTATTGGTCCTAATTCACAAACATCATATTCCTCTGTCTCGTGTCGATGATGTGGGAAACATTATGGCCTTCCTTCGACCAGGTCACTTCCTGTCGACTTTAGCTCATTATCCAGGAATCCAATCTATAGACTCCCTTCTGGTACCTTGGAGCCTGAATGCCTCAATGGCAGGTTTTTCACATTTGACGCAAGGTTCACATCATTGGCATTCGATCGAATGATTCTATGGATGTTCAATGTCAGATCATTGTTCACATTCCATGGATTGTACCTTTTATACGTTGAGAGCCATTGTCATTATTGGTGATTCCTCTCACATCTGTTAACAACTTTCATCATTGGTTGGTAATCAGATGATTTTCTTGCATGTTCGACTTCATCTCACATATTCGCATGCTTGAATTTCTACTTGTTCAGATCGAGATGGAGCGCAAGACCTTGGGTTTTTGTCTGTTAAAATCCAGGCTGCGAGTTCTTTGTGGATTATCATGACTTATTTCATGACTCTGTTGATTGGATGGTTGCGCCCATACATGAGTCTATTTGTTGATCTTTATTGATGGATGGTTGCATCCATACTTTGATCTCAGTTTTTGTGTACTCTATTATGGATGGTTGCGCCCATACCAAATATTCATGTATCAAATATATCAGTTGTATTTGTAATTTCATATTTTCCGACAACAATGTTTGGTTCGAACGCGTTCTCATAAAGCATTTCACCCCTCCCTCTCCTTCGGACCTCATGCTTTAGGGGGCATTTATTACACAACA
Source organism: Pinus albicaulis (assembly GCA_034641835.2). NCBI lineage: Eukaryota > Viridiplantae > Streptophyta > Pinopsida > Pinales > Pinaceae > Pinus > Pinus albicaulis. Next base: position 688,773,033 of record CM076576.1, on the reverse strand, counting down.
TTTTGTCAGTGCCCCTGCAATCCCCATACCGCACATTGGAGGGTCATTTCTGTGACTTATGAAAAGTGTCATGCCTTGTAAAGACCTTCATTTCCTCCCTCTACATGAAGGTAACATTCCTCTTGATGACATTTTCCTGAACAGAACATCAAAAATCCCTGTTTTTGCCTTGGCGCGAGTAGCCAGTTCTACCCTCGCACCGATGTGGAATATTAACACTAGGGCTCCCGCCACCTAGCGCTCTATCCCAGTGTAATTCCCACGCCAAGATGTTTTGGGAATGTTTTTTAAAAATAGAGGCAGAGCTTCCATTCCAACCACCTCAGGGATGAGTCATTGGGAGTGGTTGAACAAAAACAACCACGGACTCCTTCCTTTAGTTAGTAGTTTCCACCTCCCTTGGAACACTCCTAAAGCATAGGCCTCCATTCCACCTTTTTAGGGATCCCAACCTCCTCCTTTTCCTCTATATAAACAAGCCTTCTCCCTTTATGAAATCTAGCTAAACAAAGAGAATTATAGAGTTGAAATGTTGAACTTGGAGAACTGAGCCATAGTTGAATAATTGAGTTATTGAGAAGGTAGATCAAGAAGGAACTCCATCGAGAGGTCCCTTATCCCGTCTGAATTCCCCGACGAGCTTTGAGACGTGCTTCGCCCAAACCCTGCTAGAGGAGACCGCAACGTCAAAGCATGGTTGTATCTCTTCTTTCTACCTATTAATATAAGTGACTATTGTCTGGTTCCCATCTTGTATTTTGTCTTTATCGAATGCAATATGTTAGTCTTCTCTAACTGACTAGTATTTTTTGGATGAAATTAGTTTGTGGTATGTGTTTATCATTTTCTGATCTTTATGCAGGTGTCCAAACGCAATAAGTGAAGGGGTTGTGACTTGCCTTCGATCAGGAGAGAGAGGTTCTCATCATCACTATGATTGTCGACGATAGCTTGGACCACAATTAGGTCACCTTATCGCATCGTCTTTTATTCAAATATCTAGGAGCCTACACTCTAGCATGATTCCTTGTTACTAGACCCACTCTAGGGCTAGAGGGATCGTCTCTTTCTATAGTAGAGAGGATTTACCTACATAACACCTCTAAATGGTTATATAGGATGAAGCATGCAATTGATGGAAGTATCAGGAGCTGTAAACCAAGGTTGATGGCTACAGGTTTTTTCCAAAAAGATGGAGAATATTATGATGATATATTTGCACCAGTTTCCCGTTATACCAATATTATATCTATTGTTTCCCTTTCTACAAGTAAAATATGTACTCTTTTCCAGATGGATGTGAAGACTGCATTTCTTCATGGCATACTACAAAAAGAAGTATTCATTAAAAAACCACTAGCCTTTGAAGTAAATGAAAGGAATACTCATGTATGCAGGTTGAATAATGAGTTATATGGTTTGAAGAAAAGCCCCAAATCCTGGTATTGAGCCTCTAATACTCGATTGTAAGAGGGATATGGCATCTGAGTTTGAAATGAAAGGTCTTGGTTTAATGCATTACTTCCTGGGATTAGAAGTGTGGAAAAATCCCAGAGAGATTTTCCTTTCTGAAGAATTTTTTTTTGTGAAATTTTTGGAAATATTTGGAATGGTAGAATGCAAGTATCTATCCAAAACAATGGAGATAAACTTCCAGAAGTTACGTGGGGATTTATGGACCTGAATTGGTGAATCCCTCTAAGTATCGACAATTTATTTGGGCATTGATGTTCCTCATTGACACCTATTCAGACATATGTTTTTCATTTAAATCTTTGATTCATTTCATCACTAATCCCCTTTGTGCACATTGGGTTTTTCCCAATCATGTGTTAAGCTATTTTCATGGAATGACTAAGCTTGGTTTGAGATATACTACCGGAGATGAGAGACACCATGGGTAGACTGATGCTGACTAAGACAAAAAAAATTACTGATAGAAATACCACATCATGGTTCTACATTTTTTTGTGTTTTGGCATGATATATTGGATGAGGAAGTAATAGAGGTTCATATATTTTAGCACGAATGAGGCAGAGTACATTGTTGCTAGCATGGCTAACTGTGAGGCAATATGGTTGAGGAAGCTCTTTAGAGAGTTGTTTAAGTAGGTCTTGGTTATGATGGTGATAAATTGCAACAAAAAGAGCGGGATATGATTAGTAGAGAATACCATGCTTCATGAAAAGTCCAATAATATTGAGATAAGGTATCACTATATACAAGACATGGTGTGGAGAGGAGCCATGAGGCTCCATCACTTTTCAACTTATGAGCAGATAGAAAACATACACACCAAGGATTTGCTGAAAGGGAAGTTCTTAGTATTTAGAGAGTATATTGGATTTATTTACATGATCCTCTTGGGTAATAGTCTTGGATTATTGAGGAAATTAGGTTTTTCTCTTCCCCCTGGTCTAAGCTCCCAGGGAGAGAGAATTGTGTCAGAGAGCTCTTGGGGTTGAGGGAACTTTGGACAATCGGATAGTTGTGATTATTTCCTCAGGATAAGTAGTATCATGCATATTGTCTAACAAAAGGATAGTTAATATAATCATGTTTTCTTCTATGGTGATACTATTGCAACTCTTACAAAATTAACCATGCAAAGGGAAAACATAGTTTTGAATTGAGGGGATTCTATCTTACAAGTTGCAATAAATGCCTCTGGCTAGGTTATTTTGTCATGAAAGTGTCTAGTAAGATTCATCATATGTTTTTCCATCCTTTTAGTAATGTTCTTCCAATTTTCCTCTCTTTTATTAAAAAATAAGATAAGTGTGTTAAGAGGAAAAAATTATTGTGTGGGATCAAGAAGAATTATTAGTTCCTTCATAATGGGATATCAGTGACAAACCTACGTCATAGTCCCATGTATAAAAATTTATTTAGAAGTAGAAATTATTGGCACTATATACTAGGTTATCAAATTAGTATCATAGATGATAGAAATAAGTTATGTTGAAAGAAATTTGTTTGGTTTCTATGTGAGGTCCATGTATATATTTGAGTAATTCGGGTGAGGGGATCATGCTATATTAGTTTCCATCTAGTTGTATTGATATTATTTCTCTTTTTTTTTAATAATTAGTTTCTTAACATGATATCAGAGCTGAGGTGAAGGAAATTTGCTTGAATATAAAAACTTCTTAACGCACTTGAAGGCACCCTTGTAGCAGTTCTCTCTATCTACAAAACAAAGGAAAAAAGTTTGAAGATCACACTCTTGATGACATCATTATGGCTACTATATCTCTCACCTCCAAAAAGAAATAAGTTATAATATAAAAATCTGAAGTACCTCAATCATCATATCTACCTCGCTTTAGCATTTATTTGAAGGACTAAGTTTTCCTTATATTTCCATGGCCAATTTCTATAATTAATATCTGTAACTAAGATGATGGCTGTAGAGCATAGGTTTCCTGTGATTCACACAAAATTTAGAAACTATTCTCATTTCTAAATCACTCGAATATTGTAGCAAAGTCTTGAGGCTAATATGATCTTATAATATATAGTCTATACCTTTATTATATGGAATATTCTCTATCTTAATCATATGAAGCCTTTGGAGTTCATCCTATGTGAAGTCCTGGAGCTATACCATCTATGGAAGGACCTAAGGCAGAAGACATACAACAAACATTTTCTTAGATCTATGAACAAATTTGAAGAAGAATGTTTTCATAAATTAGTTGTCATAATACTACTAAGCTATTTTGAAAGAGTTGAAGAGAATTCCTAAAAGGAAAGACACAAAAGTTATGATTCAAGCTCCTTATGGTATATAAGGAAACCATCACTACTTCATCTTTTGGACACCAATTCTCATCATTTGAGGAGACACAAATTTGAGTTTGTTCTGAGGTTAATAATCTCTTCTCTGTGAAGGTTTGAGGCTCTAAGGCTAATAAAAATCTGAGGTACTTAATTATTTGTGATCAATTAATATCTGAAGCAAAATTTCTATGGATCCTTATGTAAATTATAAGGAACTTTGGAAATAAAGAAACTATGAAAAAAATTCGAATTTTATCCAAAGATTGTAATACAAATCCTCATTTTTTAATATGATTCGAGTGGAACAGTTACAAGACTAAGATAAATTCAAGTTTCACAAGTCTCAAAAGTTTGAGTTACATAACTATGATGTGACAATGATAATAGTAGTAAGAAATATTATTATAGAGAGTTGACCTAATTTCTCATTGAAGAAAATTCTTGGATTGGTTTGAAGTCGAAATGTGACATACTTGTATTATCAAATCAACAAATTACTTTAAAATTACGGTTGTGACATGGTCGAGAGTCTAGGGCTGAAGGGGAAATATTATCAACCTAAATATGTGAACCAAGATTAAGAACATTACAAGCAACCCAAATAAATATTGGTGGTTCGTATTCTAGTTCTATAGTAGAAGGTATAAGGTACCTCTATTGGAAGAAGATATATATCAGCTGAAGACAAATTCAAATAATATTTTTTGCAAAGGATCAAAACTCTATGATAAAAATATTGTAAGAATGGAAAAGTGAGGTTAAAAAGGTACGTATATTTTTGTTTCATTTCAAAGTGCCTTGCAACCGATAAACTATGTCAATTATTTTGCATATAATGTTAACTGTTCTAGAACATGATGAAATAGTGTCTAGAAAATAACATTAAGAGTAAAGCTAATAATCTTATCCTCCTTGAAATAGTGAAAGGTTTTATAGATACGTTAAAGATAGTGACATAGTTGATTTTTTTGCATATTAAGAGTAGGTTTTTTAGATCAAAGAATTAAATTAGCTCCATCTTATGTATAAAAGGCTTGTCAATAACATTTCTATGGTTTGAAACTAATGCATTAGTATACTTGTATAATTTGCAATTTTTAAAGAATGAAAAATATTGAAGACTTTGGATATTGAATTCTCTACAGTTTCTAAAGCATAAGAAACGTTTGAATTTGAAAACCCTATAACTAATCATTTTTTCTATAAGGAAAATCCCTAGCCTTTTGAGAATCATAGAAATGGCATCACACTAATGTGTGGAAGAGGTTGGTGAAAAGGTTGGAGGATATTTGAATAGCATTGACTTTGATTTTGGAGGTGACTTGGAGGAGAAATGGACTTGGTATGATTGTGGAATTTTGGTCTTGGTCTTGGCTTTGGATATCTCTCATTTTTATCTGATTCTATAAGAGAAGTGTTGTTGGGTTTTCCCCTTGTGGGTTTTTCCCTGACTAGCAACCTTATTTTCGTGTCTTTTATCTCTTTATGATCTCTATAATTTCTAGTTCATTCATAAAGGAATATTATAGGCATCTAGGGTCATAACCACATGTTGAATCACCACAAGGGCTTTTAAAGGTTATCCTTGACCTATATATGGGGATAGTTAGCACTAAAAGTTTTGAACATTAAGTGTGATTATTTAGACCTTAGACACGGTAAGGTGAACAAACAAAGAGTTAGGCCTTGAAGGATGATTCTATGTTTCTAGGGATCAAAATGAAACATTGAACCATTAAAGATGGAAATTTTGAGGGTATATTCTGAATATAAATATATTTATAAGAACCAATAGAATTTATTAGCATTAGGTATAGGTCTTACAGCCTCAAACATTATCAAAGGATAAACCATGAAACTTGGGCCCTAAATGAAGCTTTTATCCATCAAGGGGCCAAGAATATTTCCTCAAACAACCAAAAATGGTGTCTTGAAGTTATCCCTAGCCTATTATTGGGGTTTTTGGTACCACTAGATGTTTTTGAGCTATAGCTATGTGTTCTAATTCATTAGACATGATCTATGGAACAAGGTCATGCCTTACGTATTAAAGAGAGTTTTGAGGGATCTAATGCCATGAGAAATACCTTAAAGAAAAGCACATTACTAGTGGAGGGTTTATTTGCTTTCAAGAAAGGATGTTAGTGTCATCATAGAGTTTTGAGCATTAGGTATGGATCTTAAGGCAATTATATGGTTCAAGGGAAATTTTTCCCAAGCCTTAGACAAAGTAACAATATTTTAGGCATCTAATACAAAACATGATGCCTCAAACATCCATACATGACCTCTCAAGATTCTATGTATCTTATAGGGACTAAGGGTTATGATTGATACATAAAAATACCATAGGTGTACTCTCTAGTGATCATTGGTATCCAAGTTGGTATATAGGAATAGAATATTTTATGAATTTCAATGGTTTAGAAAATCAACAACTAAATTTTATAATATTATATATTTTCTAGGGTTTCACTCCATTTTTTCATTATATATGTATGTAAGTAGGTAGGAAGGTAAGTAGGCTGGTCAGTAGTGTTGATCTTCGAAATTAGTGTCACTCTGACATCAACACCTCGAACCTCGAGGCAACTAGTGAGAGGCAATGGGAGTGCTTTCCGAGAATTTAAAGCCAAATGAGTAGGAAAAAATCTACGCTGACATTGGTGCAAATAAACCCTGTTACCTACATTAAAGGAGTTGTATCTTGTGAGGAAAAATCTCGCAACATACCGCTTTGATGAAAAATAAAAATAAATAAAGAAACAAAACAACTAACTACCCTAAAATACTACACACAAAAATTAAGTTACTCTATTTCTTTATTAAATAATCATTAAATAGAATCCTCTCCTTTTAAAGCCAAATATTTGAATCATTAAATTGACAACATTAATATGTGAGTATTATTTGAAATGTGAATTATGTTCTTATATAATTTAATTGTTGTTGTTGTTGTTGTTGTTGTTGTTGTTGTTTTTGTAAAATTAAAATCAAAAGTTCGTTAAATACACAAAACATAAAGTTAAAAAAAAGTGAATAGATTTTAAAACAAGAATAAAAAGAGAAATAAAAGCTTGAAATCAATTTCTAACATACTATATACATGTGACTATTTTATATGCATGATACTAAAAGTAAACATAAAGAAATAAAATAAAGTTTATGTTATGTTATATTGAAATTTTATTATATACATGCATTGATATATCAAGTTTAATACATACATTTCACAATTAAAGTTAGTATGTACAAAAGAAATAAAACTCAAAACATTCATGAAATAAGGGAAGAAAATAGATTCCAATAATAAATTAAAAGGTGAGCGAGGTAGGTAAGAAAAAGGAAATTCCACAAGAAACCATGTGATAGGCTATTAACCAGCAAAGGATAAACACATTATTATTTGAAAAAAAAAATCAGATACAAGAATATGCAATAAAGAGGGTAGAATTCAAAAATTTGGAACCAATTTAAATAGGAGAGTGAACCAAAGTCGCGTTTAAAAAAATTGTGAGTGAGAAGTTTTATTACTTGTAACAAAACCATCACATGGTTATCATTGACAAAAAGAGAATATCCGATAGAAAATATGCATAAAATAAAACAAAACAATACATTCACAAAACCATTGGTTTGTGGAGATTTTCCTTGAAATTATTGAACACGCTTTAGAGAATACGACAAACCAAAAATCATCATAAGGAACTATATAGGTGTATGCAAAAATTTATTCTAAGAGAGGAAGAAGAAAACCTCACAAATTAGCTAAAACCCTTCACTTAAAATTTTAGCATCATCTCAGCCTTAAAGGTTTTTTATTTTTCTTGGACTGAGAAACCACCTATTCTTATAGATCTAGTGTTATTTATCAATGATATAGGTCATTATTGAGATACAGATTGACAATCGGGTGGGTTTAGGTGGTTGCACTAACTACTTTGGCATCCATTCCAATTTTCATTAAAGTTTCTCCGTAATGTAAGTTAAAAACTTAATACAATTTAAACTATATAACTACCTAGTTAGACTTTGCTTTATTTTTTTCCCTTGAAAATTAGTACATAATTTTATTCTTGGAATATATTTATTCCATTAAAGCAATAAAAGATAAGTTAATTCCTTGTAATCTGAAATACACTTAGAGAAGTGCTCCCATTAACTTTTGAAGAGTGACAGTCTATTGAGGTTCGAGATGGCTGACAATGAAACGATAAATCATACTTATACCATCTCAACGACAAGATGTGATTTAAGATATTGAGAGGAGGAGGTTATATGTGTTATGGTTATTGTCGTAAATTCATCCTCCATTTGTTCTAGTACTTGTAAGATTATTAACTATTGAGACAAGAATGTCACTATGATACAATTGAAATAAATAGGGACAATATGTAAGAGAAATCGACATTGATAACATCCCTTCATGTGATTGGGTGTAGAAAAATTTGATCAATCCCACTACTATAAGAATTTCTAATAAACCGAAAATAGAGAGATTTGATATGATGAAGAGCATGGTTAGTGGAGATACACATATCACAAATATTGCATAGACAAACTGAAGAAATGCAGCAAAAGAGTTGTATAATGTGGGTTGATGAAGGTGATAAGAACAACATATTATTTCATTAATATATCAATATGAGGCAAAAATTGAGCATTATATTTGAATCAGGTGAAAAAATGACCTCTCAAAAGGAAATTGAAAGGGAGGCAATGATTTATTTTAGCAATGTATTCTGCCCTCGGGAACAAGTCCCTATCAACAAGATGGAAATATGTGATATTTTCCCCTTGTTGTCTAGTATGGAGGACAAAATGAAAATGGATCACCCTGTCACACAGGATGAAGTCCTATCATTCTTAAAAGAAATGGCCAAGGGAAAAAGTCCAGGTATTGATGGTTGGATAATGGAATTTTTCATTCATTTTCAAGAGATCATGATAGTTGAACTCACGGTGATGGTGGAAGAATCTCATAGCCTTGGTTGGGTCTCTGGTGCCACAAATTCCAGGTTCATAACCCTCATACCAAAGGTCCCTCATCCTGCCTCCTTCTATGGTTATCATGCCATATTATTGTGCAACACCATCTACAAATTGATCTTGAAATCCATTGCAAATCAGCTCAAACCATTTTTGTCAAAACACATTTCAGCTAAACTAATTGGCTTTTTAGAACATTGATAGATACATGATTCTCTAACAATCGCACAATAGTGTATTCATTCCATAAAGGCTTGCCATCTAGACACCTACCTCATGAAGATTGATCTCACTAGGGATTTTGATTGTGTTGATTGGGAACTACTGTGGATGGTCCTATAGAAAATTAGTCTGGATTTAACACTAATAAATTGGATAAAATATTGCATGAAGACTCTCTCCTTTGTAATAATGATAAATTTCTTTCCCACATAAATTTTCTCAATTTCCATAGGACTCAAACAAGGTTGTGCTTTTTCTCCTCTAATGTTTTGCATAATTATTGATGGTTCGTCAAGAAAAAACTCTAATGCTCATGATCACGACATCATATATGGATGGAGAAGTGGTGACAATGTCCCCCTCTCCCATTCAATGTTTGTGGATGACATCTAGAAATTAGAAAATCAGATCCTTATGAATGCAAGGTGATCTTCAATATCCTCTTTGATTTTGGACTGGTCTTGGGCCTCCTCACAATTCAAAGTCCAATCTGATCTCTAAGTGAGCCTGATGCAAATGAGACTATGGATTTTCTAATATTTTCGGGGTAAAATCTAATCATTTAGACATTGGATTCTAATAAATAGGTTTCTTCTTAAATCTGAATGGCTACAAAAATGAGGATTGGGATTGGTTCCTTCTTAAAATTTGCAAGTAGTTAAAAAAGTAGTCACATCAATGGATTTATTTATGAGGGTGTCTCATTCTTATCGAATATGTACTACATAGTATCCTGATTTTATGGATGCACATATTCATAATTCCAAAGGACTTGTCTATAATATCAACACCGTCATCTCAATTTTCTTATGGGCCAACACATGACCATACCACAAATTTCATCTTGCTATTTTGGAGATTATCAATCTTCTGGTTAAACATGGTGGCTAGGGTCTTAAGGACACTACCTCTTTCAAATTGGAACTACTTCTAAAAATATTTGGATAGTAGTTTGTAGTGATGGCCTATGGAACCACATCATCAAGGAAAAATAACTTTAAAACAAATATCTCATTGGATGGCTTCGTGTTGGTACTTATGACCCTCCAAAATTCTTGTTATCATGGCATAGTATCCTTCTCATCAAGAATTTCTTTTTTGGGAATCTGAAATGCGATGTTGGTATGAGATCTTTTCTCGATATTAGCCTGGACTCCCTCTCATGCATGACATGTCCACATATGTTATCCCCTCCTCTTATATGTTTTTTTCATAATCAAGGTTTCTTTGTGATTAATGATATAGCAAACAATTATATTTCCTATCCAATATTCACTCATTGGAAATACATTGTAGAGCTTGAAATTCCAGAGCCCCTAATCTAGGAATGGACATCATATAATTCTAATCTTAAGCCCTTTGGTATTTTCGTATCTACAAAAGAAGATATATTTATTTGGTTCGGTGGCTCACAACACGGAAAGGTAATTTCACATGAGGAATACCGAATAATCTTCCAACCTACTAGACATATATTGCATTTCTCTTAGCTAGTTCAGTGATGGAATTAGAATTTTCCTCTCAAAATAAGTGTTTTTTCTAGTTGGTGGTACATAACCATATTTTAACTTGGGAAATACTTAGCAAGAAAGGATATCATGAAGAACCCTTTACTAAACTGAGAGGGGCGATGAATCAGTTTAGGCCATTCATCAATATTAAAATTATTTTCATTAAACTCATAAACAAGTCATTTTATAAGCAGCTTAATAAAGAATGATTAATAGACTGAATACATGAACAACAGGTAATACGCAGATTAACAAAACACATCAACACATAATAATCATGCACATGGACACCAGATATAAGTAGAAACCCATAAGGGATAAAACCACATCTTATTATTGTATTGATGCAAAGGCAAGCTCCTACTCCCTCTCACAACTTATTTTTTGTAGGCTCCAACCTACAGGAGGCACCTACCTCAATTTATGCAAACTGCAACTTTCAAGGAAGCTCCAACTCCCATGTATTTTCTGCAGGCTACACCATTGGAGGCTCCTACCTCAACTAGCTCTAGCTGGGCATTTATCTAGCTAAAACTTGAAATGGAAGCACCATCTCCCATGTATTTTCTGTGGGCTACAACCCATAGGCGGCTCCTACCTCACCCAACTCCAACAGGAAATTTATCAAGCTATAGCTTGAAAGGAGACTACAATCCCCTCACTCAACACGAAAATAAAATGTTGATTTACCTAGATATCAACTTTGTTTTCCTCCATCTTCACTTCTACCCTCTCTCCCTTCAAATCTATTTCATATTAGCTCTAGATGTGCATAGCATCTCTATCAGTTCTCTCACATTCTCCAGCTCTCTCCCACTTTGAAACTCTCTTACATTATTCAACTCTCTTCCATTCTGCAGCTCTCTAACCTCTCTATGCACACTGATATTACATCTCTTGTACAGATAACTCCTGACTATTTTCATTCTACGGGGAATACGAAGTGAACAAGCCTGACCCTATGCCTTCCACCCATTTGATTCCTTACATTTCATTTCAGGTTATTACATTAGAAATAATCATTACAACACTCCTTGGAGTTTTTCCTATGCCTACAGAGACTTTCCTTTGCATCACATAAAATAAAAAATAATTAATTCATTTACACTTTTAGTTACAAAAAATATATTTCACTCAGCCCTTTCAGCTCTTGGCTCACAGTTCATTTGTCCTTTTTTTTGTTTTCATTTTCTTTTTTGTTTCTTTTGGTATATTATAAAAGTTCTGCACAAATTCCTTTTTCCCAACTCAACCCAGCTGGCACATTTCCAACAATGCCACCATATTCTCCTTTATCCTGACTTTGCCTATCTTCCTTCCTTCTCTTGCCTATAGCATTCAGCCTTCTCCTTGTCTCAACACCTGACTCTGGCCTGGAGGTTTTGCTGAGCTCGACTAGACCCATGGTTCCTATCTCCTCATAAATACGACATTCAGCTTTATCTGCCCTTTGCTCTGTGTTAGGTCACTTACCCGAGACTTTCTGCCCACGTTCATACTTTTCTTGCTTAAAAGCTGCAACCACATCAACCATTATTCTGCATGAGTGTCGGGTCTTACCCGAGTCTACTACCCGCGTTCACTTTTCTTCATAAAACAATGTAACTACAAAGAACCCTAGACATTAAATAAATTCCAATTAGCCTTTGAATAGTCTCGCGTCTAGTCCCTTTATCACATTTTTGAAATCCAATCATTCTACGTTATAAACCTCCTATGTTCTCTGATGTGATTTAACAAAGGAAAATCACATACACTTGAACGTGAAATCTATTAACTAATAACTATGAGCTGCATCGCATCCGGTCCCTTTATCGCATTTCGATATTCCTTGGTACTTCTACATTATATTCACATGTTCCACCTCCGAAGCGATTTCTTAACAAAAGGCCTTACATCCGGATTTGAAATGCTTTGGTCTTTAGCTTTGAAACTCCATTGCATTCGGCTCCTTTTATCACACTTCGGAAAGTCGGCATTTCACTTTTGTTCATGGGCACTATCCTTTTTGAGCTTTCGATGTGCAATATGTGATTGGGTCCCACAGCTGGACTTTAAATCCTTTATATTTTAGCTTTGAATCTTATCGCATTTGGGCTCTCGCCGCTCTTTGCATTTTGGTGTTTTAACATGGTACATAAGCATTGTCCCTTCTGAGCTTGCGATGTGCAATATTCGATTGGGTCCTATTAGGGCTCCGTAGTTTGCAAGATTGGAAAATACAAACGTTGCAGAGCCTACATCAAAACCACTTTGGAATCTGAGGATCTAGCCATCCTAGATTCAGAGAGGGATCTCTCTATATATGTATTTTCAAAGATATGATCTTTAAGGCTTATGTATGATATTAGGCTAGTTATGAAGAACAAGGGTTTTGTTTGTTTTGGTTTGGCAGGATAACATGAAGATTAAGGAAGTTTGTACGAAGGGTGAAGGTGTGAGTAAGTGACAAAATGGTTCAACTGATAAGATAAGCAAGGAACAACATTAATCCATTAGGCTATGGAGTTATAATAGGATTTAATTGCACAACAAGGTTCAAGAGTCGTCCATGGGGCAAGTCATCTATGTCAAAGGATCTCTTTAAGTTGATTGTATGGAATGAAACATTAACAATGTGGTGAAGGAAATAAAACACACAAGAAAAACAAAGAACAACTTAAGATCAAGTAAAGACTTTTAACTTAGCCTGCTTTCAGTATGCACTTGAAGGAAAGACACAAAAGTAACCTAAGATCAGGTAAGTACTTTTAAACTATCCCAATTTTGATATACTTTCAAGAGAAAACATTAAAAACAAAGAATAGCTTAAGATCAAGTAAAGACTTTTAACTTAGCCTACTTTTAGCATATTCTTAAAAGGAAAACATTCATGATAAACATAAAAAGTAGTCTAAGATCAGGTAAGTACTTTTAAACTAGCCTTCTTTCAACATACTCTTAAAGGGATCTTTTCAAAGAAACTATTGGAGAAGAAACCAGAGGACAGGGCTAACCATAGACTTCTCTAGCTCAATCTTTAATTAGCAGAATTTTCAAGAACATTCAAAGACAATATCTCAAGTTATACTCAGGAAACATGGGCTCACCAACACTTCACTGGTTATACTCTATTGAATTATCCTTAAATAAACAATCAGCAGAAAACATAAAGGATAAAGATTTATCAGAGAGATTTAGTGTACTTTAGAAGTAAATCCTAATCTATATTTTCTGTTATTTATCAAAGAAAAGTGGACAAAGTGAAAACATAAACAAAATAACAATTTACAGTGAGAAACACATCACCATTGACATAGACCAGGATCCCATAAATCAACTATTTGTATTTAATGTTCAAACCAGTTACAATCTTCAAGTCCAGTGGGTCTCTACAACTTCAAACTTCTCATCTCAACTTATGTATCTTCAATTACAAAACAGAGCTACAGTAGCTTCAACAACTATTTACATTCAACAGGTATCAAAAGACCAACCTGTATATTGTCTTCTAGAGAAGTATTTGTAGAAGAATGAGGAGGTGGAGTGAAAGAAGGCATATCTGTTCAATTAATGCAGAGTAAGTGCTTCTCAGCATTTGAAGGGCCAAATGGAGAAGTTTTTCAAATTTCTTAACTTTGCTAATTGATTATTACATTAAATTTCATCAACTTCAGTCATTTTTGTTGACTTTGAGGGCTTTTGGTAGGCTAGCAATTAATTTTGAACTGTCTTTAGAAATATATCTGACTGTGTAATTAATATGCACTCTTTTAGATGAAATCATCCTGTAGGTGGCATTTTGAGGAGTAATAGCCTCAATGATGTGGCATTTGGAGGCTTCTTTTACTAATCTTTCTGTTTTTGTGGCTTTAAAACACTGTTATAACTTTGATTCTACTTCATGCCCTTATAATCATCTTTGGGGCCGTTTAAACTGTCTCTGCTGACTGTGTTTACTTTCAAAGTACGTTTTAATATTAAAACTGCATGATTTAACCTTTAATCTTGAAACCTTGCGCTTTAATCCCTCAAATGGTGCTTTATCCTTAACTGTCGAGATTTAAACCCTTTGAATCTTTAATCTTTGTGCTTCCATCTCTTTATCTTTGATTCTCATTTTTAACCTTCGATCTTTAGGTTTCATCGTATTTCCCTTTACTGCGGACAGGAGGCTTCATCAAAGTGGGAGGTTTTCTTAATATAATAGCGCTCATGGAGTACTGGTCAAATCTGTGAAAACAAACCCTGTCAGCTACCCTTTTTCGTGATTTTTTCCTTTGTTTGGACCATGAGGCCCCTCATCTTTTGGCCATATTTAATTATGAATCGGGAGAATGCCTCTAGCCTATAGAATTTCTACCGAATTCTGTAAAAACCAATAAATATGTTAATAAACCCTGCAGGGTTGGAAAACTGCATTCAGAGGCTGGCAGAGGTGAAAGAGCATATGGAGAAAATGAATGTGTAGAAGGGTTTTATGAAGAAAAACACAAAGAAAATGGGTTTCAAACAGTCTTGGTGTGAATATTTGAGCGAAAGTGGTTTTGGAAAACCACCCGTGGTTTTCGCGTGACCCTTGGGTGGTAAATGGTTTTTCATAAAATGAACATGATCCAATAATGGTGCGCCACCTGTTCCTTATGAAACCAGCAGTCTCGCGCGATTTTGGATCGTTAAACGGCGACAGCAAAAGTTGCACAAAACACAACGAAGGCCATTGGATCAAGTGGAGTAGATCCAACGATGGAAGGATGAGCGCGATAGAGAAAGGTGCTCGGGTGAGGTGTTAAGTGGAAGCCAGGTGGCAAGCATCGATTGGGCCAAAGTTTAAATAGTGGGAGGTGGGCCATATGCTGGCGTAAGAAAAAATTTTTGTTAGTGGCAGAGCTTTTAGGTCGGGTGAACCTTAGTTTATAGTGTTAAAATGAAATAATCTGGTTATGGATAAATACAAAGGGAAAAAGCATTTTTACAAGGGGCGCGGGGGTAGAAAAGATTAAGGAACAACAGGTTAAGGAATGACACCTATGGAACAACACTGTTAGGGAACAACACTAAGGAACAACAGTGCTAAGGAACATTAGATTAAGGAACAACACATTAGAGAACAACACTTAAGGAACAACATTGTTAGGGAATAGCACTAAGGAACAATAGCGCTAAGGAACAATAGATTAAGGAACATCATTGTTAGTGAAAAGCACTTAAGGAGCAACATTGTTAAGGAACAACACTATTAGGGAACAACAGACTTCAAGAATGAGAATTTTTGTATGAAAACAATCTCTTGAAGGCTTAGGACTTGATTTAGCCATCATTTGCTCTATCAAAAATTTACTGATGGCTAACAGTGGCTCCAATTGGGGATGGCAGCTCCTTGGAGGTGTCAAGAACTTCAGAATTTGATCTCTAGGATGCAGACCTATGCCTTGATCCACTAACAACCTTCCTTCTTTGATCATGCTATTTAGAAAAGATGATCAATATTTCATATCAACAAATAAATTCCTCCCAATCTTTCTACCTACACAGCCTAATTCCTAACATTTTCTCTTCAAAAGGTGCACTTGGACTTGCAAACCTTAAACATCAACATTTTATTCTTTTGAAAGCAGAAAAAACTAATCTAAATCTACCCTTATTTCTTCCATAAGTTTAGATTAGACTGTTGAACTCATAAATTCTCTACCTAAGCTACTATCTGCCAGGATTAGACTGTCTGGCAGATTTTATTCTCTATCTTCTAAAACAGAAATTTAAACATAGTTAAATCAGGATTAAACTGTCCAGTTTTATATGATGTCTATGGCTGTATGTACAAGCTACACATAGACTTTATTTGCAGAAATTTGAAACAAAACTGTGAAGGCTTAAGATCTGAAAAATAAAAGACATCCTTCATTATTTATTTAGCTCTTCTTTTGATCTTTTTAGAGTTGTCTTCTTCTTTTCCTGGTTCAGATTTTGAGCATATTAGAACCAATTCTTCATCAATCTAAAAGGTTCAGGTTTTTATTTTGTTTGAACCACTATTTTTCTATCCCAATCTATTCTACTGATAAGCCAATATTGAACAGTTTGGAAAATCTTCTTCACTAATCTATTAGCAGAAAATTGAAATCTATCTTAGTCATGATTAGGCTATATGACTAAAATAGCAGTGTTGTTGTTTGGTAGTGGAATTTAAGCTTTCACACCTTCAGATTTTTCCTTTATTTTTTGGTATGGGGCTATACCTTTCTTCTTTTTTCTCTGCCCTCTTTTCTCTTTTCTACTATTTTTGTGTTTTTCAATTTTTCTTTTTAAAGCGAAAACAAAACTAACTAAATGCTCACAGGCTGAGCTTTATTGACATTCCTACCTACCCTAATCTAACTTTGAAATATTTACATCTTCAGCTGACAAACTCTCTTTTCCAATACATCCAGTCAATCAAATGGTTCCATGACTGGTCTTTGCTCATCTCTTTGAGCATGTTGGATAAACAAAAGGGCCACTCCCATCTCACTTGTTCTTTAGCAGCAGTGTTGAAAATTTTTCTTGCTTTTGTAAATATACTACTTCTAACAACCTTTACTCCTTCAAATTTCTTCAAAAAATCGGCAAAGGGGTCTTGAAATAATATCTGGTTGTGAGTATTAGAAATATTTTTTTCAACCATGATTACTTTTTCCTCCACTAGATCAAGATCAAGGCTCTTTTGAGAAAGACAATCTTCCTCATCCTCATCATCATCTAAACTGGAGGACTCATCATATATTGCAGCATTGTCCTCTAGCAGTCCTAGTATGCTCTGATTTAGTGGAATGAACTCTGTGAAGAGGTCATTATATTCTTGAGCAGTGGTCTCTTTGATTACCTCAACCCTTTCAGGAGAAGGTTCTTTATATTCATCATGCTCAAGAAATTCTTCATTGTGTTCCTCCTCAACCTTTGAGCTGAAAGACTGTTGATTTCCAATCACATGGAAACTGTTACTGATGAGATGAAATGAAGTAGAGCAAATATTTAGAGGTTCTTCACCCTCTTCTGCATTTTTGAAACTTTCCTCATCAGTATCATAAATAGTCTGTTGTGGCTCATTACTTTCTTGGAGTCGATGGAACTGATCTTCCTTCCACAAATCTACTAATGATGGTCCTGCAAGATCAACTGCTGTTTGGAGAACATCATCATTATACTGATCAAAATTAGGAAAATCATCAATGTAAGTAATGTTACCAATCAAACATACTGGATTGTCAGCTGGTATTTCTTTATTCTGATCTACAAGGGAGCTTTCTATATTTTTACAACAGAGTTCATTAGGCGAACAGGCAAGAGTGTTTTTTTTTTTTTTTAATTCAGAGGCTAGATGTTGGTTTAATATTTGATCTTTTTCTTCTTCTGTCAAAGGAGGAGATGTTTCTATTTTTCTTTGTGCAGAAGTACAACAGTTCTCTATCTCTTGTGAAGGTTGAATTTGAGGTTGAATGTTTTCTTGAGCCTCAACTAATAGGGATGATGAATCATTGTTCATGATTGGAGGGATATCGTGAGGAATTTCTTCAGTTTCTTGATTGATTTCTTCCTTAATTGATTCATCTAAGTTTGTATGACAGTTGTCTTGGGTATGAAATTCATGAATGGCTACTATGAGATCTTCAGGTTTCCAATTTATCAAATCTTCATGAATGCCTACAAGGTATTCTATGAGGCCCTTAGGTTGATTACAACAACTTGCATCCAATGATAGGTATGGGGATTTTTCCTTATAATGATCATAAAATGTTATGTGGAGGTCTCTTAGAGAAAACAAACTACCAGTCCTTAACCATTCATACCAATCCCTTGCTTTTCCTTCTAATGTCAACATGAACATTTTCATAAGGAAGTATTCATGCCATTCTACCTTTAACCTCCATACATGTACATGAAATTTGATGAGATGTAACAAAGGGTCATCAAAATCTTCACCTTGAAAAACAGGTAGGTTTTTATCCCAATCTATTTGAGGCATTTTATGTGGGAACCCAGGGATATGATCTCTACTCATTGGGGTATATCTTCGTTGTATCCTTGGAATCATGTTTGTAAATCAAGAAATAGGTCACTATGTCTATTCAACCAGTTCAAAGTCTTCTACCAATGGAGTCATTTGGTCTTCTCAGAGTTGTGGAGTGGTCAGGTGGATGATTTAAATTTTTCTATCCACCAACAGTATGATTAGGTTTGCTTAATGCATTCCCAAAGGATTCTACAAAGACTGGAGGGGTAATAGGCCTTCTGGAGGCCAGTGGAGTTACCAGGTGGAAATGTTTAGCTCCTTTGGAGGTAAAATGTTTTATGGTCCACCACCTTTGATTGATTTACATACCAATCTAAAATGTTTTGGGTCTTATGGGGTCTTAAATATGTATAAGATGTAATTTCACTTATAAATTCCCTAGTATGGTCGCCACTCTATTAGGGCTCCATAGTTTGCAAGATTGGAAAATACAAACACTGCAGAGCCTACATCAAAACCACTTTGGAATCTAAGGATCTAGCCATCCGAGATTCAGATAGGGATCTCTCTATATATTTATTTTCAAAGATATGATCTTTAAGGCTTATGTATGATTTTAGGTTAGTTATGAAGAACAAGGGTTTTTTTTGTTTTGGTTGGGCAGGATAACATGAAGATGAAGGAAATCTGTACGAAGGGTGAAGGTGTGAGTAAGTGACAGAATGGTTCAACTGATAAGATAAGCAAGGAACAACATTAATCCATTGGGCTATGGAGTCATAATAGGATTTAATTGCACAGCAAGGTTCAAGAGTGGTCCATGGGGCAAGTCATCTATGTCAAAGAATCTCTTTAAGTTGATTGTATGGAATGAAAAATTAACAGTGTGGTGAAGGAAATAAAACACACAAGAAAAACAAAGAATATCTTAAGATCAAGTAAATACTTTTAACTTAGCCTGCTTTCAGCATGCACTTGAAGGAAAGACACAAAAGTAACCTAAGATCGGGTAAGTACTTTTAAACTATCCTGCTTTTGATATACTTTCAAGAGAAAACATTAAAAACAAAGAATAGTTTAATATCAAGTAAAAACTTTTAACTTAGCCTACTTTTAGCATATTCTTAAAAGGAAAACATTTATGATAAACATAAAAAGTAGTCTAAGATCAAGTAAGTACTTTTAAACTAGTCTGCTTTCAACATACTCTTAAAGGGATCTTTTCAAAACCACTGTTGAAGAAGAAACCAGAGGACAGGGCTAACCATAGACTTCTCTAGCTCAATATTTAATTAGCAGACTTTTCAAGAACATTCAAAGACAATATCTCAGGTTGTACTCAGGAAACATGGGCTCACCAACACTTCACTGGTACTCTATTGAACTATCCTTAAATAAACAATCAGCAGAAAACATAAAGGATAAAGATTTATCAGTGAGATTTAGGGTACTTTAGAAGTAAATCATAATCCATATTTGCTATTCTTTATCAGAGAAAAGTGGACAGAGTGAAAACATAAACAAAATAACAATTTACAGTGAGAAACACATTACCATTGACATAGACCAGGATCCCATAAATCAACTATTTGTATTTGATGTTCAAACCAGTTATAATCTTCAAGTCCAATGGGTCTCTACAGCTTCAAACTTCTCATCTCAGCTTATGCATCTTCAATTACAAAACAAAGCTACAACATCTTCAACAACTATTTACATTCAACAGGTATCCAAAGACCAACCTGTATATTGTCTTCTAGAGAAGTATTTATAGAAGAATGAGGAGGTGGAGTGAAAGAAGGCCTATCTATCCAATTAATGCAGAGTAAGTGCTTCTCGGCCTTTGAAGGGCCAAATGGAGAAGTTTTTCAAATGTCTTAACTCTGCTAATTGATTATTACATTAAATTTTATCAAATTCAGTCATTTTTGTTGACTTTGAGGGCTTTTGGTAGGCTGGCAATTAATTTTGAACTGTCTTTAGAAATATCTCTAACTGTGTAATTAGTATGCACTCTTTTAGATGAAATCAGCCTATAGGTGGCATTTTGAAGAGTAATAGCCTCAATGATGTGGCATTTGGAGGCTTCTTTTACTAATCTGTCTGTTTTTGTGGCTTTAAAACACTGTTATAACTTTGATTCTACTTCATGCCCTTATAATCATCTTCAGGGTCATTTAAACTATATCTGATGACCGTGTTTACTTTCAAAGTGCGTTTTAATATTAAAATTGCATGATTTAACCTTTAATCTTGAAACCATGTGCTTTAATCCCTCAAATGGTGCTTTATCCTTAACTGTCGGGATTTAAACCCTTTGAATCTTTAATCTTTGTGCTTCCATCTCTTTATATTTGATTCTCGTTTTTAACCTTCGATCTTCAGGTTTCATCATCTTTCCCTTTACTGTGGATAGGAGGCTTCATCAAAGCAGGAGGGTTTCTTAATATAACAGCGCTCATGGAGTACTGGTCAAATCTGTGAAAACAAACACTGTCAACTACCCTTTTTCGTGATTTTTACCTTTGTTTGGACCATGAGGGCCCTCATCTTCTGGCCATATTTCATTATGAATTGGGAGAATGCCTCTGGCCTATAGAACCACTACTGAATCCTGTAAAAACCAATAAATATGTTAATAAACCCTGCGGGGTTGGAAAACTGCATGCAGAGGTTGGCAGAGGCGGAAGAGCATATGGAGAAAATGAATGTGTAAAGGTTTTTATGACGAAAAACGCAAATAAAATGGGTTTCAAATAGTCTTGGCGTGAATATTTGAGCGAAAGTGGTTTTGGAAAACCACCCGTGGTTTTTGCGTGACCCTCGGGCGGTAAATGGTTTTTCATAAAACGAACATGATCCAATAATGGTGCGCCACTTGTTCCTTATGAAACCAGTGGTCTCACGCGATTTTGGATCATTAAACGGTAGTGGAAAAAGTTGTGCGAAACACAACGTAGGCTGTTGGATCAAGCAAAGCAAATCCAACTGTGGAAGGATGAGCGCGATAGAGAAAGGTTCTCAGGCGAGGTGTTAAGTGGAAGCCAGGTGGCAAGAATCGATTGGGTTGGAGTTTAAATAGTGGGAGGTGGGCCATATGTTGGCGTAAGAAAAAAAATTTGTTAGTGGCAAGGCTTTTAGGTCGGGAGAACCTTAGTTTTTAGTGTTAAAATGAAATAATCTGGTTATGTATAAATACAAAAGTAAAAATCTTTTTTACAAGGGGCGCGGGGGTAGAAAATATTAAGGAACAACAGGTTAAGGAATTACACCTAAGGAACAACACTATTAGGGAACAACACTAAGGAACAACAACGCTAAGGAACAGAAGATTAAGGAACAACACTGTTAGGGAACAACACTTAAGGAACAACATTGTTAAGGAACAACACTATTAGGGAACAAAATACTTCAAGAATGAGCAGTTTTGTATGAAAACAATCTCTTGAAGGCTTAGGACCTGATTTAGCCATCATTTTCTTTGTCAAAAATTTACTGATGGCTAACAGGTCCCACAGCCAGAATTTAAATCCTTTAGATTTTAGCATTGAATCTTATTGCATTCGGGCTCTCGTTGCTCTTCACATTTTGGCATTTCGACGTGGTACATAAGCATTATCCCTTCCGAGCTTTGCCACTTGTGATATGCGATAAAGGGTTCGAGTCCCAATAAGAATGCCATGTCGCTACCATGTCATCATGCCACATCACCTTACCACGTCATCAAAATTTTATTGTGATATGTGGGGTCGGGGCCACATCATCTATCCATGCCATCTAGTCACGTCACCATTTTGCACTTCACGTTTCACAATTTCTCTGTTTCTTTTGTTTTGCAATACTCCTTCTCTTGTGATTTTCGATATCTCTGCCATCACTATTCTGAACGTAAACTAGCCTGACTTTGCCTGCACTTTCACAAATTTCTCCACTAGTTGAACACATTTATTCCTTTACGATATCTGCCCACTCGTGCACGAATCGGCCCAACATGTTCATAACTCTGCCCAGCACGTTCACAACTTCACCAAAACTTGCTGCCTTTGTTGCCTTTGCTGGCTTTGCTCCTTTGTTGGCTTTGCTTCTTTGCTACCTTTGCTCCTTTGTTGAATTTTCTTCCTTTGCTCGTTTGCCTCTAATGTTGCTCCTATGCCTCTCTTTTACTCTTTTTTTCTCCTTGCTTCTTTGCTGCTCCTTTGTCTTAGATAATGATTATAATGTTGCTCCTTCCATCCTTTTTGCATAATGTTGCTCCTTTGCCTCTTTTCTGCTCCTCCACTGTACTTTTTCCTTATTTTCCTTATTTCTCCTTTATACTCCATCTAATCCTAATCTAATCCTTTGTCCTCAATGATAATTCTAGTGCTACTCCTTTCTTCTCCTTTGCCATCAATGACAATATTTCCGACATATCAGGGCCTAGGAAGGTGCTACCTTTTATCATCAACCGGAAAGGACATCAACCACCTATTCCTAAATTTTCCTTTTGCCTCTTCTTTTTGAAATTATGTGCCAAAACTTATAAACTCCCCTATAGATTGGGACTTCTCATGCATTGGTTGTTGTTTTGGAAGATGGAAAGTGGATCACCCATGGCATAAAACACTGGATTTATTTATCTTATAGGGGATTTGGCGGAGTAGAAAACTCACCTAACCTCGACACCTAGAAATTCAAAGTAAAGACACTGATCAATGAGTACCATTTTGTCTCCATCTCTCACATCTATTGGATCCAAAATGGTGAGGAGGATAATCTCTCCATGGAAAGTTGCAGCTTGGATATTAATAAGATAAAATTCAATTTTTTTGTTTCTAGCAATTTTTAGAGGATGAGATATATTTTTATCTAACTATAGGTATTATACTTGTTTGATAGCACTATTTTTCTATTTTGTGAAAAATATCGTTGTTTTTTCATCATTTTTATTTGGACAGTCCTCAAAAGTAATTTCTTTCTATTCTGTATGGTTGAATTTGATGTAGCCTCTTAGAGACTAGAGATTAGCTGAAATTTCCATAGAAATGGATCTCAGTAGTAGTTTTCGTTTTAACACAGGAGATGGTAATATTTCCTCTCTGGAAAAATTAATTTTCTCTTTTTATCAATGGAAAGTGCTTTTACTATTTCTGAAAAATAAATAAATAAATAAATAAAAATTGTGTTCATGGATGTATATTGGATTTTGATAATGATGGAGATTATAATTATAACACCAAAGGATCCGAGAGACATACTTATGGAGTTATGTTATTCTTCGTAAAAAAAAAATGATTATATTTTTCAATTTTAAGTAATATTTTTTCCCTTTTGAGAACTTCACAAAAAAAAAATTCTTTAGAGAGAAGGAAGGGGTGCCACTTTTTCTTTAATTACATATAAAAAATCTAGGGAATATTATACAAACATAATTGGGAGATATACAGATGAAATTATTGGAGGTTTTAATTGGAATATTGAGACGAAAAATTTAGATGTGGTTAAGCGAGATATTTAGTCAAGCATGAATAAGAAAATGTTGGAGAAATTATCATCAATAAGTAGCATATTCTCATCCAATCCCCAAATTTCTCCTTTGACCTTAAGTATGTGATGGAACCTCCATCTTCTGTGAAAAACCAAAGCTTATTAGTTAGGGTCAACATGAGTAGGATCACATACTTGTACTTCCATCCATGTAAACCTCTCCTTTGCTAGATGGTTATCATAAATTGATTTGTTAACCATGGCTAGGGTTTTATGACTTCATTAATAAATTGCTTTGATCCCATCAAAATTATTAAAATATACCCAAATAAACATACTCTGATACAAATATAATGTGTAAGCCACCATGAATATTCTACTATAAATTTCGTCACAGTATATTTTATAAAAGTATATTGAAATTTGACATCTATATTATGACGGTTAATTTTTCATGGATTTATAGTTTTATTAATTATTGTTTTATGGCTTATGTTGGCAATAGAAAATGTGAAAAATAGATAACTATGAAACACAATGCACACTAATAACAATGAACACCTAGATACTTTCTACAAAACACTTTTAGTAGAAAATCCAATTAGAAAGTAAGACTACTTTTCTCTCGCTTGTCTAAATGGAATAGGTGAAAATACAAAGTAGACCTATGGACTATTACGAAACACAAAACCCCCTTTGTTCTTCTCTTTGTCTATCCACTCTCAACTAATTTTCTCTACCATGGAATGAAAATGCACTCAAATATAATGGAGCCTCCTTTCCTCCTTATGGCTTGGTTATTACATAACCCAATAGCCAGCTAGGGGTTAAATTTGACCTATTCAATTTGCAACATGAGTTGCAACTTGACTTCTCTTTAGTGTTCCTCATAATTCCCACATGGATAGCCCCTTTTTCATGAGTAATGAGACTGAATTGACATCGTCTCAAATTATGACGGTCAATCATGATACGTTAACTTTCAACACACATTAATTTTTCATCAAAAGTTCCATTGGCATGATTCTTGCATCGTTAGAAATATCTTTGTGTGTTGAATAGAGTCATGGGGTGTAGTAATTAAGTGGAAATGTTTACCCCTAAAAGACATCATTTAAGGCCGCAAATTGACTTGAAAATTTTCTGACCCTAATTTTCAAAACTAGCTCTTGCCACTAAATCTACTCCTAGAAACATAATTGTCTTGTTCTTCCACCTTGAAAGTATTGAAATGCAGAAAAATATAATGATTCAAATCGAAGCCACCCAAAATCAAACTAACTAAATCTATTCTTTTATGGTCTTGTTCTTCCACCTTGAAAGTATTAAAATGTAGTAAAATATAATGATTCAATCTAGAGCCAACCAAACTGAAACTAACTAAATCTATTATTTTACCTTTATTTTGAAAACTAAATGTTTTTAATTAAATTAATATATATTAATATTACTAAATAGCAACAATTTAATTTGTGCATTTAATTAAACATATTATTTAATTTTAATATGTTAGATGTCTATAAAGTTAATAATACAAATTCAAAACATTTAAAATTTATAAAAAGAAACTAAAAATAGTTAATTATAACAATAAATATTTAAAACAATTATACTAAATAAAAATATATATAATAAAATAAATTAAAATAATCTCTTGTGATATCACAAATATATACATATATATATACATACATACATACATATATATATATATATATATATATATATATATATATATATTAAATAAAAAGTTTTAAATATTAAAAAATTATATATTATTATTTCTAAAATTATTTATACTTATTATACTAAAAATAATTTCTATATATATATATATAATATTTAATTCAATTTAGTTGAAAAATGTGGGTTCTAATAGTGGAAAGTGAGGAGTTTTCAAAAATAATGATTATGTGTATACATATATATAATATTTGATTCAATCCCAAATGGGTGGGCTCTATTAGCATAAAGTGAGGATTTTTTCATTATTGGGCAAGGTTCATTTCCAATGAACTTTTAACTTGAATCCATGGAGGAACTTTGAGGTAGGGGGTTGCTCATTTGGCAATCACTATGTTGTGAATTCCTTGTAAAATTTAAGCTCCCAGGTTCAAATCCCCCTTAATTAATTATGTGCGCCAAGCATGAGGAAAAATATGCATACACCTAGAAGCATGGTGGTACTCTTTAAAATCATCCCCATGTCATGTGAATATAAACTCGACCTAACTGTTGATTCCATTATACCTAAAAAACAAAACAAACATTGATTCAATTTAATTCCAAATAATTTATATATAAATGATTTACAATAGTTTATAAATAATTTATTTATCACTAAAATTGAATCGAAAAAAAAAACACACATTTTTGATATATGAAAATACTTTATATTTATCTTATATATTAAAAAATTATTATGAAATTATTTTAGGCAACATTCGAAATCGATCCAATCGTTGTAGAAATTATACCAATGGATTCAATCTGATCATATATTGCACTAAAACAAGATATTGAATCCTTCTACAATATTTGCGAAATATAAATCATGATGGCTCAATCACATGCAAGTAAGAGAAAGAAGTAAATCAATCGCACAACACAATATTTTCCTAGGGAAAGCAACTTCTTAAAACCCCTCCATATTTATTTTATAATCAACCAAGGAATCATGAAACAATACAATGCATGTGTGCTCACCACAACCTCATACACTATACCAATTGTCTCACATTGATATAGGAAAAATTGGACCAATACATCGCCAATTTCCTACCCACCTTCAACCTGCCTTGCTCACATAATACCTAGGAAAAATAATTCCTATTAAATAGGAATTCCAACCTTCCTTGACTGCACAATCCATAATGGGCTTTCTGTGGCTTGATAATTGCACTCGGGAAATTCGCTAATAATACAAATGATAATTTACTTTCCTTCAACCTTTGTCTCAACTGGGTCGTCCTCAAAATTAACATGCATGCAGCTATTAATAGTGAATCATCAGTTACTTGGTAGATCACTACTTGTGAATTAAATCTATTTTAATTCACTTGATATTCCACTAGCTCATCATTCAGTTAGAACTAGTTAAATCGATTTTAACTCAATTAATTTGAGTTAACTGATTGCAGTCACACCACACTAGTGCTACAACTACAACCGGACACTGTAAATGATAAAATCACTCTACATGCCTATCCTTTGACCCTCAACTCGAAATTATTGAGCTAACTAAGTCTATCACACTTAGTTAACTATTACAAGTTGTTATAAGATCAGTTACAATTTATTTTCCAATTTATTTAAAAATTGGTCACCCACATTAGCACTAATGTGTCATTGAATTCCTCACTCATGTGTGACATGGAATCCCACACTAGTATGTGGTGCATTTTCTTGTTGAATTTCAACACTCCCTCTCAAAAAGAAATGGATTATCTGCTACCCTGATCCTGCCTCTGTGGTATTCGAATTCACTCTTCACAAGCACCTTCGTCAAGATATCTGCATCCTGATCTTCCATGGGAATGTACACCAACAACATAATGTGCCTCTGAACACAATATCTGAGATGGTGGTATTGGATGTAAATATGCTTGGAAATCTCATGGAATATCAGATTAACGGATAGTTTTATGCATCTCTGGTTATCACAATGTATCATCGTCAGATCCATCTAATGAAAAAATAAACCAGCAAGTATCTTCCTCATCCAGATGGCCTCACATGCAGCACGACTAGTTGCCATGTACTCTACCTCAGCGGAACTAAGTGAAACTAATATATGCTTTGTGTTGTACCAAGAAACTGTTGTTGATCCTATTTTGAAGATACCCCATCATGTGCTCTTCCTATCTAATGGACTACTTTCCCAAACTACATTAGTGAAGCCTTGAAGCTTCACTCCCTCTATCCATCTGTACTATAATCCATACTATGTAGTACCCCTGAGATATCTCAACACATGCTTCCCCACCTTCCAAAATAACTTGGTAGGCTTAACCATAGCTTGACTAAGTTGGTTAACTGCATAGCATATGTTTGGTTGTGTGTTCACCAAATACATAAGTGAACCCACAAGCTACCTGTAAATAGTAGCATCCACTACCTCACCTAAAGTAGAATCCTCCTTCCTCTAGTTTCTCGTAAGAGGAGTCTCCATGGGTTTGTTTCCATCCATGTGGAACTTCCTCAGAATCTCCTTGGAATAGTTTCCTAGAGATACAAATAGCTCAAAATCTCTTTTCCATATTTCCAAGCCAAGGAAATAGTGCAAGAGCCCCATGTCCTTCATCTCA
>CM076576.1:688691199-688744685 GCA_034641835.2 Pinus albicaulis | reverse complement strand
AAAATCTCTTGCAAGATCCTCTTTACAAGAAGTTATGAGCTTCTCATCACCTATCAGTATAAGGTCATCAACGTAAAGTACAATAATAAAAAGCTTACCATCAACCACAATATGATATAGTTTCGCATCCGCTTCACTCTTTGTGAAGCCCAACCCAGTGAAATAGATGTCGATCATGGTGTACCAAGCTCGAGGTGCTTTCTTCATCCCATACAATGCTCTCTTGAGTCTGAACATATGTGACTCTATTTAAAAGGTTTTAAAATGTTTTGGATGCTCAATGTGCACTTATTCCTCAATAAATCCATTGAGAAATGTTGTCTCTACATCCATCTAATGTATCTTCCACCCCATCTGCGCTGAGAGTGCAAGGATAGATCTAATCAATGAGTACCTTGCTACTGGTGCAAAAGTCTCCTCATAGTCAATCTGCTCTACCTGTGAAAATCCTCTAGCCACAAATCTAGCCTTGTATTTCTCCACACTCCCATCTGCTACTTACTTCACCTTGTAGATCTGCTTGGATCCAACCACTGATCTTGGGACCACTTCCCATGCATTGTTTTTGATAATGGAGTCATACTTCTCAACCATGGCATCAACCCATGTTGGTTATTGCACTGCTTCCTAAAAAGAGGATGGTTTTGTCACAATACACTTGCTCATAAGAGCCATGTATCCATTGTACCTATCTGGGGACCTTCTCTGCCTACACTGTGATGTAGTTACACCTACATGATGAGTCGCACCTAGCATCAATCTGTTAGCCTCTCTCATGTGCTTCCTACCATTTATGGTGGATGGATTTTCATGATTGGTTCCTGCCACTCCCTGATCCTCTACTTGTGGTTGCTCCACATCCTCAGGTTCATCCTTTGGAACTAAGAGTTCCTCATTTGCATGCAAGTTAAGCTCCCTCTCAAGGGACAATCACATTTCTTTCTCCTCATCAAATTTAACATCTCTCCTGACAATTGTTATCCTGTTAGTTGGAAAATACACCTGATAGTTGTAGGTGTACCATTGTACCCCAAAAATATCCCATCCTCTACTTTTGGCTCTAGCTTCTTCCTGGCATCTTAAGTCACATGTCAATAGACATATGAGCCAAAAAAATTTAAAATATGAAACATCTGGTTTCTTACCTGAAAAAGCCTCCTCTGGTGTACTCATGCCAAGTATCTTATGAGGAATATGGTTCTGTATAAATACCATTGTGTCCCATGCCTCTACCCACAGATGCAACGGTAGGCCCTGATCATGTAACATAGCTCGCGTTGCTCCCATAATTGTTTTTTTCTTTCTTTCTACAATCACATTCTGTTGTGGGTTATGAGGTGCAATTAATTCTCTCTGAATTAATAATTTGGAATATGAGTTCTTGAATTCATTATAGATATACTCACCTCCATTATTGCTCCTTAGAGCCTTCATATTCTTCCTTGTACCATTCTCTACCAGTGCTTTCAACTCACAAAACTTGGAGAATGTCTGATCCTTCTTCTGTAGAAAGAAGATCCAACACTTTCTAAGAAAATCATCAACAAGAATTACATAATACCTATGCTTTGTTGTGGAAGGTGTAGATAATGGTCCACACACATCTAAGTGAACTCTCTCAAGGATTGTCGCTGCTTGGTTCTCCTTCTCATGAAAGGTGTCTTTAATATACTTCCCCATGGTACATCCCTTGCATGTGTCTATCTGCGCAAGATTACCCTTTGGAAGACCTGTATAAATCTATTGCATGATCCTCAAATCACTGTGGTGTATATGGCCCAATCTCCTGTGCCATAACTCACCTGTATCCCAACTCACCACCTTACCTACTTTGCTGCTCAATTTTGCATAGCCATATACATCAAGTTTGTAGAGTTTCTTCACACATACCCCAATATTCTTTACCATTCCTATGGCTTTGCAATGAAGGAATGACTTTCCTTCACTCAAAACCACATCATATCCAAGATCCTCCAACATAGCAACTGAAACTAAATTATTTTTCAATCCTAGTACATGAATTACATATTTTTATATGAAAGGTTTACCTGACTATCTCTGGAAAGTAACTATACCAATCTCTGTAGTGCTATACCTCCTGTCATCACCCATCTCGATGGGCATCTAAAGATCCTTTGCCTCCAATCTACTAAGGATTTATTTGTTTCCCGTCATGTGTAAAGATGCTCCACTATCCAAGTACCACATAGATCCCATCACATTTGACGCCATGCATACGATTAGAGATAATTCCAACTCAAACTGTGAGGCCAAAGCTTCACCCTATGTAGCTCCTGGAGCCTTCTTATTTTGTGGACAATTTGTGGCATAGTTTCCATGATCATGACAGTGAAAAATTTTCACCTTTTACATGTCATGCTTCTTGCCTTCTTTTCTGGTCTCATATTTAAAATATGACTTATTCCCATTTCCCTTCTTTGCCTTACCAGCCAAGGCACAACTTTCCTCACCATAATTCTTGGATGAGGATTCATCACTGTTATTCCACCGAAACTCTTCTTGTACCAAATCCAACCATAGTCGTTCCCAATCTAGAAACTTCTCCCTCCCATTCACAGAGTCCTGGTAACTATGCCAGCTCTTGGGAAGGCGTAGAAGTGCTAGTCTCACCATGTCATCATCATCTACAGTAATCCCAAAACTTCCAAGATCATCTCAACATTGAGTGAACTTGGTCAAGTATTTCTAGATTATGTCGGCCTTCTCCATTTTTATTTTCCTCAACTTGTCCTTAATTTCCCTTTTATTGTGGTCACTGTTGCTTTGAAACTGAACTTTTAAGGCCTTCCACATAGCATATGGAGTTTCCTTTCCATGGAGACTCAAGACAATATGATCTCGAACTCCCTCTAACAAGATCCTCCTCACCTTTTCTACCTTCTCCTGCCATGCATCAAGAAGTTGGGCACCTGCTGTTGTGGGCTTGGGAATATCATTATCTAGGAATTCCTTCAACCCATTGTCTTCCAACACTGCCTCCATCCTGTCCTTCCATGAAATATAATTTGAACTGCCCTTGAGTTCATATTTTAGTCTCAAGTCATTGAAAGACATCTTGATCCGCTTCTAGCTCCAAAGAAAGAATCTACAAATTTGAATATTGTTCAACGCAAACTCAATTTATTCTCTACTATTGTGATTCATGGCACTCTGATACCGTGTAGAAATTACACTAATGGATTCAATCCGATCATGTAATGTACTGAAACAATATACTCAATCCTTCTACAATATTTATATAATATAAATCATGATCGCTCAATCACATGCAAGTAAGAGAAAGAAGTAAAGAAATTACACAACACAAGATTTTCCTAGGGAAACCAACTACTCAAAAACCATCCATATTTATTGTATAATCAACCAAGGATTCATGAAACAATACAATGCATGTGTGCTCACCACAAGCTCATACACTTTACCAATTGTCTCACATTGATCTAGGAAAAATTGGACCGATACATAGCCAATTTCCTGCCCACCTTTAGCCTACCTTGATCATGCAATCCCTAGGAAAAATAATACCTATTAAATAGGAATTCCAACCTTCCTTTACTGTGGAATCCATCATGGGCTTCCTATGGCTTTATAATTGTGCTCGGGTGATTCACCAATAATATGACTGATAGTTTACTTGCCTTTAACCTTTGTCTCAACTAGGTCGTCATCATAATTAACATGCATGCAACTATTAATAATGAATCATTAGTTACTTGGTAGGTCACTACTTGTGAATTAAATCTATTTTAATTCACTTGATCTTCCACTATCTCATCATTTAGTTAGAACTAGTTAAACTAATTTTAACTCAATTAATTTGAGTTAACTGATTGCATTCACACCAAACTAGTGCTACAAATCTAACTGAACCTTGTAAATAGTAGAATCACTCTACATGCCTATCCTTTTACCTTCAGCTCTAAATTCTTGAGATAACTAATTCTATCAAACTTATATTATTATTACAAGTTGTTATGAGATAATATTACAATTTATTTTCCAATTTATTTAAAAATTGGTTGTCCACATTAGAACTAATGTGTCACTGAATTCCTAACTCGTGTGTGACCTCAAATCCCACACTAGTATGTGGTGAATTTTCTTGTTGAATTTCAACAATCGTAACGACACTCTTCTAAATTCAATCATTAACTCTATAAGAATTTCATGTTTGAGGTGTAATAAATCAAGTAATTATATTAATAGGGGATCATTAGCAATAAGTGATAAATTATCTTACTCTCTTATCGCATGACTTCATCCCTCTCTACAAAGGGTCAAATTGGGAGTTGGCTTGTTTGAATCCTGACAGTAAAATGTCGAATTGGGTCCACCCGACAAGGATCTCATCAGGACTTTAAGTTGTATTCAAGGGCCTTGGATCATCTCTTCTTCCACATGTCTCCCATGTAACTTCATTATTACTTGGTACTCCTTGGGATTCATACTTGTGTGTATATCAAAGAGTTGTTTGTGGTTCATTGAGGGGAAGACATATATTTTAATGCTGCATTCGATAAGATGCAGAGGGAGATTAGTTTTCAATAGGGTGTGATGAAACTACAACCCTTCACCGTATTTGGGCACAAATATTCCATGCCCCAATCAAGCATATTTATGCTTCAAAACTAGGAGGTAATGTATATGTGTTACGTCAGAAGGTGGGAAAGGGAGTTTTTTTTTCAATCCAAGAGATTTCTACTTTGAAAAATTCCTTGTGTAATCAATCAAATCAATTTGTTAGTAATTTTCCTCTAAAAGTAAGATAAATTTTATTTATAGAATATGTATGTTATTGAATTTCTAGTTTTGTAACTTATATCATTTTTTTTTACAAGGAGGGAATCGTTGTTTCTAGATTTTCTATAGTCTACATGTATCATTTTTCACCTTATAATTTTCCAATTTTGGACTACTTAGTTTTAATGGGAAGGAGAACATATTTTGTAGGTTTTGGAAGCATGCCAAGATTGACATGAATTCCCTCTATGCTTATTTTTATTTTTCCTTAAGTGTTAGAGTGTAAAGGATCAATTTTCAATTTCAATGTGGGTTGTGTTGATTCTAGATCCATCAATTGGCCTCACTATTCTTCATACTACAATTTGGAAATTTGGGATTTCCTGTACCTCCTTCTATCCCTTCTCTTTCGGCTTCTCTCCTCCCGTAATTCTAGGTGGAAATGTGACTCTAGACTCCCAATATTGCTTTCTTGGTGTTGGGAATTTTGTTGTTCCAGCGGGGGAAGAGCATTTTACCTCTATTTCAGTGGGGTATGACATTGCATCCTTTCTTCCTCAGAGAAAATCAGGTCTCATTCGTGAAATAATTTTAGTTGGACTCATGTCAGGTGTTGGAAAAAGATGCATGTGAAAACTTGTCCCTCATAAATTCACCACATCAAATTGGGTAGAATTCATAGCACAATTTTTGTAGGATTTACCGCATCTCTAGCGTTACCAAAACCAAGCCACGCCAATTTTGATTGTTTCTACAGAATTATTTGTGAAATACATAGTGAAATTGTAGGATCTTGAGAATGAGTTGGCAGCAATTCACTAACAATTATTAAACTTTTAACTTTCTCTAGGCCAACACACTCAAGTTGGGACCTCTCCAATTTATTCATCTTTTGTGGCCATAGGACGTTTTCTAGATTTGAATGCTTCTCCTAATGATGAGCATAAAAAAGGAACTAATACTTCCCCCCTTCTCCTATTTAGGTTCTATGTAGTTTAAATGTATTAAGATATTATATTTGTTTTGGAGACTTTATGTTTTTAGTTTCGCACTTAATGTTACTAGATAATTTCATTCTTGTAATTTTAATGTAATACCATGTCTCCAAGAACGTATATTAATATTAATATAAATATTGTTAGCTATTGTTATTAAAAAAAATATTCTAATGATATAAATAGTCATCATACTATATTTTAAGAAAATTATTTATACTTGTATACTAAGAAATCTTTTGGTGAAAATTGACATGTTTTGAACCATCTAGTGTGGTTCATCTTCACTACAAGATGAAGAACCAAATCTTAGCATCAAATTAAATAGATGTAGAGAGATGTTTTCTCACCGTTAGAATATAACAACTATTTTTTATTAAAAAATTATTATTTATTAAAAAACAAATTTTTAATATAAATAAAGTAACGATTGGAAAATAGCTCTAAATAAAGGTCCTATAGAATAACTAAAATAAATAATAATAGATCAAACTTAGTTATTCAAACAATAAAACTAATAAATAAAATAAATAATAATAAGAAAATAAATAAATGCATAAATAAATAAATTAAATAAAAATAATGAATTAAATTGATTTTATTATTATTATTATTATTATTTAAATAAAAAGAAAGGTCCTATAGAAATAATTAAATTAAATAATATGGCCAAAATTGATTTTTCCAAACAACAAAACTAATAAAATAAATAAATAGTAACACACACACACACACACATATAATAAAGTAATACTAAAAATTATGAAAGAATAATAATAATAATAATATCCACGGGGTCTTGGATAGATGGTGATCAGGTTCTCTGTTGAGGCACTCCTTGATGTGAAGTCACCAATTCAATTCCTCCCCCTGGTAATGGTTATATATTGGAAATGATGAAGATTTAGTATTTCCAAGCTTAATAACAACAACAACAATAATAATAATAATAAATACATTTTAAAAACTTATGAAGAAAAGGCATGGCTCCAATACTTGTTAATACTCCAACCATCATCTCGATTCATATTGATAAGCATTCTTTCAATTTCCAAATCCCTCCTAAACTTATGGTCATGAAAGGGGAGGAGTGGGACCTTACATGTTTTATGTTGGGTGTGTGCTCGTGAATCGTGTTTCACCAATGTATGAAGTCCTAAAGGAGCATGGGATGAGGTAAACAACTTTCCCATCTTTAGGGTTCACAAGGTCCTTCACTGATCTTAATTAGTAGTATTTAGGGGCATAAATGTCGAAAGAACCTTATAATTTTTTTGTATCCTTGCAATATTTTCCATGGTTTCTTAGATAAATAGAAGATGCACCCCTAAAAACCAATCTTTAGGACATTTTTTAATTCTAGGATGTTTTTCATCCTTTAGGAAATCTGTAAGACATTGGTGCCTACTATAACCATTCTTATTAAAAACATTAAGGAGATGATTTTTCTCATCTATAAGGTGGCTTTCATAAAAAATTCATAACACTCGAGTGGCTAAGGTGTTGAGAACATCTAGATTTTGAGTAGGGAAATGTTGCGAATTAGCATGAAGATATTTTTCAATATGAGTCTTATTCCAAAAAAACCTGGTGGGATAAAGAACCATCATCTCTTTTTGAAATAATAACATCAAGGAAAGGAAGTCTACCATCGATTTCACATTCCATAGTAAACTTTATGGAACTATATTGATTTTTAAGGTGATCGAAAAAGAGCGCCAACTTTTCCCAACCATGAGATGAGATGACGCAAGTGTCATCCAAAAACATTATACAAAGTTTAGGTTGGAATAGAGCTGAGAAAAAGGCCTTGGATTCGAAGTCCTCCATGAACAGATTAGCCACTATGTGGGAAAGGCGGGAACCCATGGCAATGCCACAAGTTTTTTCATAAAATTCCCCGATTAATGTGAAGGTTTTCACATTTAGTCATCATATTAGTTATTTTTTTAAAATGAATTATATAAAAAAATTAGAAACATCCAAAGCGTTGAGTGACAAACTACCCATTATCAATCTCAAACAATATAGCTTAAACTTACAAAATAAAAATTAATATGATCAATATTGATTAATTACATTAATGTTATTATTTACGTTTTTTTGTGGAATAAATAATTTGATTACCTTCTAAACAATTTTTTACATGAGAGTGTTGGATGTTTCAGATTGGTGAGTTACTAGGGAAACCTGACCATGTCCAAAAATTTACTCTTTTAAGAGAGACAAATGACAAGAAACACTTAGATATTTAAAATACAAAATACATATATGCTTAAATTCACCCCTTTGAGGCCTTGAGAGGAAGACAAAGAATCGAATAACTAATAAACTAAAAACATAATAAGAATAAATAAGCTAAGAGGAGGGATCTCATCCAGTTGTTGCAACCTAGAATGACTTCTTGTTGCTACTCAGTGACAAAACAATAGGATGGGGGGTTCGAAAGTGATTTTTAGTGCACTCCAATCAATGATCTAGGTCCATCATGTGCTGATGTAGGTGTTACGTGGAGAGGATGAGGTCCTCCTTGTTTTCATTTTAATAATACTTTTCCTAGTAAATAATTCATGTACCAATAAAGGTCGATTATGTATATGTATTGATTATATTGTCCAAAAGTGTGACCTACATGAAGTACCCAATCAACCATATATTCTAGTACCTTTGTGTTTGAGAGAATATACTCTTGGTTAGTTATGTCCCTTTGGGATTCTGAGAGTTCTTCTTGAATAGGAGGCAAGACGAGATCCCAAAAACATGCTATCAAGCCTTTATCTCTAATTTGAGCTCATGTGTTGCCCCAAATTATGTGCTCCTCAAAGTACACTGCTTCCTAATGGACACGAGCTCTTTGATAGGGCATGTTGGCTACATGAGGAGGAAAGGTGGAAATTTTTAGGATCCTTTCCTTTTCTATTGGGTTTCCATACAAACAACTCCCTTACCAATTTCGATTAAGTAGGGATATCCTTGATTCCCTAGAATAATGATATGCTAACACACATATTTTTAAGCTCACTTGAAGATCAATTTCAAGATGAGTTATTGGTTTCTCTAGGTACAATCTCTCTAGGTAAGGAGAAACCCATGGTTCTTGGTGAACTTGGTTTATTCTTGAGGTATATGGAGAATGAATCGGTTCTAGTTCTTTATTAAAAAATTCCTCACTAAGATCTTTGATATGTATAATAGGATGTTCTTTGTTTTAAGGTCTTCTGTAATCCCAAGTGATTATCATGGCAATCTAAGGAAGAGAAGGAGTAAGATGGTTAAGTTGCAACCCCACTAACATGGGTTGGTGAGGATGTATTACCATTATTTGGGTTATCAACATCCTACGCAAGTAGTTGTGATTGAGGAGGGATGATATGCATGGTTGCATTAGTGTAGAGGGAAAAATTTGCACGTGGGTTTGACTTACGGCCTATTGAGGGCCTCCAAAAGTGGGATTCATCAACCCTTGTTTCCAAAGCTCATGATCTGAACTTATGTAGGAACACAATAAAATATAGAAATAAACATAAACACAAAGATTCAGCAGAAATAAAACTTCATTTCATTAATATCAGATAATTGAAATAAGCTTACAAACAAAATGGAAATAAACTAGCTCATTAGGGGAATTTTGAGGTCTAAAATGGGCCTCATAAGAAAAATGTACAACAAAAATAAACTTTATAACAACCAATAGGATTCAAGATGATGATGTCAACCATGGGGGATGATTCACCATTTTTAAATAAAAGGGTAAAAATATTAAAAAATAATAAAATAATAAAACTACTTTTTCAACTCGTATTTTCAACTTATCTCCCAAAATTTTTACTCAAATTTCGAGCGGGAGTACTCGTTGGATGCGAAATTTAATTCCTCATCCAAGGAGTACCCATGTTGCATACGTTTGATGAACTCTACTAAATGAAAAATGAGAA
Organism: Pinus albicaulis; assembly: GCA_034641835.2. Classification (NCBI taxonomy): domain Eukaryota; kingdom Viridiplantae; phylum Streptophyta; class Pinopsida; order Pinales; family Pinaceae; genus Pinus; species Pinus albicaulis. The sequence continues at coordinate 688,734,994 of CM076576.1, read as the reverse complement.
ATACATAAAAAATGTGATTGTAATCACGTTTTTTTTATGTATTTCTCATTTTTCGTGTAGTAGGACCCATCGAAAGTATGCAACATGGGTACTCCTTGGATGGGGAATTAAATTTCGCATCCAACGAGTACTTCCGCTCAAAATTTGAGTAAAAAATTTAGGAGATAAGTTGAAAATATGAGTTGAAAAAATAGTTTTTCCATTTTTCCCTCTAAAATTTGATGATGTCATCAAATCTTATTTGATTTTTTCCACTATTATTTTATAATTTCCTTAGGAGGCCCATTTTAGACCTCAAAATTCCCCTAACGCGAGTGATGGTAGCTTATCTCTAAGAAGAGATGTGGCAGTTACGTGCCTCTGAAATGTGTTACAATGAGGCTTAAGGGAATTTCTATTATTGAACAACATGGTAAAATCGTAAACAACCAAAAAACCTAACCCCAAGAGATGGAACTCCAAAATACTGTGGGCCCCGTTGGGGTTAGTTGGGCAGCCAACTTCCTAAGGTCGTAAATTGGTCATATTATCTTTGTTTGGCACATATACTACAAGATTTTTCCTATGGATATGGTCTTGCTACGGACCTCAAAAAGACGCCGTTTAGGGGGTCAAAATTGTTCTGGAAGTTTAGGACTTGAAAAAATTCTAAAAATAATAAATGATGCTATAAACAAGGAAACTGATGAAACCCACTGGAGGTCTAGGTGGAATAGGTGGGTGGCCACCAATATCCACCTGGATCATTCCTCCCCCCCTTAGGAATTAATGATCCCCATTAAATGCAGAGCCTCCATGAGGTGAGGAAATTTCTGTTGAACCTGGTCCCTAGTGAAGCACTTGCCCTAGTGAAGAAGTTGGCCTACTTTGACAACTTGATATAGATGGATCATCTGCTAGCGAGTGTTCTTGATCTTTGTGTTCATGATCCGATCAGTTGTGGATTGTTACATGAAGTGCGGGTTTAACTCTATTGGGGTGAGTTTTTCTGCAATTTCGTATGTGTCCAGTAATGGTGGACAGTAGTGTCAAAGGTGGTCCACATTGAACACCAGGTGTAGACCAAGGAATGATAGAATACTGAACTCAAACCCATTATCCTTGACTAACTTGATGATGGTGTATGGCCCATATTGGAGCGGGGGAAGCTTGCGGTGGGGTCCAGTGAGGCTCTCCTTCTGCAAATGTAGCCAAACTTTGTCGCCCACCTAGAACTTTTGTGGCACCTGTTGGCTTGATGGGGCCTAGACCCAGGTTCAAATGTGGTTGCGAACCAGAAAAACCCACTATTATCATCCCTTTCAGCATTTATCGTCTTGCGCAAACCAAAGTCTCACCTGAGGAAAAATAGGGGATACTAGAACCAGGTTTCTACATCCAAAGGGATAATGGACTGTGGATTTAGGGCTTTTCCTCTTTAACAGTGCTTCGTAGGTCTGATCTATCAATAACACAAGCGTTGTTCAACACATCTCTTGAACTTACCAACAACTATGAAATCTTACTTATTCATACATAAAAAAATGTAAATAACCATTAATAAATCTAAACTACTCAATTACAGAAAAAAACCCTTATTCATCACAAATACTCGAAAACAACAAGTAAATTAAATAGATCAGTAGAACTAACATATATCCCAAAATTTCTTTCATTAATAGATAGATACTTCTCATACATTGACTTTCCACCCTGTGCACATAGTTGCAGGGCCCTACACACATAGTTGGGGGGGGTTGCGCACAAAATTGCATACTTCCTAAGGTCTCCGTGCACTCGGCTGCAGGAGCCTTTCCTCTAACCCAAACACAAAATTTGACTCAAAATAGTATTACATCCAAATTCATTTCATCAGATCTATCATTTCATGCCTCACTAAGACTTCTATCTAGACTCCTTATATAGATTTTACATTTACAATACCATGGTAAAAACCATGGGTTGTGTTCAACATTCACAAAATACTCCCATCCCATTAAAAAATTAGGGGCTTTGACCCACCCCAAAGCCCCTAAGACTCAAAATGGACTTCATGCTACACGTAGACTCCTCGATCTGCAGAGTCTTCTCTCTTCTTTCTTCGGGGGGGTCGCATGTCCAATAGGCCCCCAACACAAAACTGTGACTCATCCCGAGTCACAAAGGTGGTGCACCATCGATCTTCGCTTTAATGTCACTCAAGACATCCTTTAATGGTAGAATCGCTTTGGCGCAGTGCTTTTCTGACTTCTGTGAGTAGTGTCTCTGTGACTTTCTTGGTTGCCTTCTCATTAATTCCTCTCTGAGTCTTGTGCAGAGTCATCAACTTATTTTCCACATTTTTGGAGATCTGACTAGCTTTAGCTTCCCATGGATTCATTCTAGCTACAAGTAGTTTCTCTTTCCTTCACAGCTCCTCAACCTGTTCTTGTAAAAATTTACCCTCTTGGATATGGGTAAGTCACTACATTAGTGCTAAGGTATTTGTAGTGACCTTAATTTGATCCATCTGTTTCATCTTCTGGCACATTTTGGCCTCGACATTCTGTACGTGAACCATTTGTTGTCTTCATGGGGCCTAGACCCAGGTTAAACTGTGGTTGCATGAACCAACAAAACCCACTATTACCAGCCCTTTCAGCAACGATCTGCTTTCACAAACCGAAGTATCACCTGAGGCAATATAGGGGGATGTTAGAACTAGGTTTTTGCATCGAGAGGGAAAATGGACTATGGATTTTTTTCTTTTCCTCTTTAACATTGCTTCCGAAGTTTGATCTATCAAGAACACAAGCATTGTTCAACACATTTGTTTAACCTACCAGCAACTATGCAATATTACTTATTCATGCATAAAACAATGTAAATAACTATAAATAGATCCGCGCTACTCAATTACAGAACAAAACCCTTATTTTGCAAAAATACTCAAAAACATCAAGTAAATAAAGCACCTCAGTATAACTCATATATATCCCAACATTTCTTTCATTAATAGCTAGATCCTTCTCATACGTTCACTTTCCACCTTGCGCACACAACTGCAGAATTCCTAAGGTCTCCTCACACTCAGCTATAGGAGCCTTTCCTCTAATCCAAACACAAAATTTGACTCAAAATTGTCTTACATCCAAATGCATTTCATCAGATCTACCATTACATGCCTGACTATGACTTCTATCTAGGCTCCTTATATAAATTTTCCATTTACAATACCATGGTCCAAAACCATGGGCAGAGTTCAATGTTCACTAAATATTCCTGTACCATTACAAAATGAGGGCCTTTGACCTAGCTCAAAGCCCCTAAGACTCAAAATGGACTCCGCGTTGCGCACTCTGCTCCTCGATCTGTGGATTCTTCTCCCTTCTTTCTTTGGGGGGGATACCATGTCCAACACACCCTATGTTGATAATGTCATTGCTTGTACTTATAATTGGCTCTATCCAATATGTCATAGACCTATTGGCAGATGTGTTGAATTCTATCAATAAATTTTTTTCACCTTGTCAGCTTCGAACTGGACATGAGCTAAATTTTCCTAAGTAGCTGCAAATGGTATGGCCACATCAATGCGACATACTAGCTGGAATCCCAAGCCCACCTCAAACAGGTTGTGGCCAGTTGAGCTTTGGGGAACCTGGTTATAGTTGTGCTAAACATAGGGGTGGATTTCATCCCATGTGTGTGGATGCTTCGAGTTGTACATGCACAAAATGTGTATAATCATCCTGTTGATGACCTATGTTTGGCCATGAGTTTGGGGGTGGAAATATGTGGACTTAGTGAGCTTGGTTTCCAACATCGACCAAATACTTGACCAAAACTTACTAAGGAACATGTTGTCTTGATATAAGATAATGGACTAAGAGATCCCAAAGTGTACCCAAACTCACTCAAAGATGTGTTTAGCAGTGGATTTTGCTGTGATATTCTTCTTGTAGTCTGCCATAATAGCCATCTTAGAGAAAATGTCGATGACTATAAGAACACAGTCATTTCCATGCTTGGTAGAAGGAAGGCCCGAGATGCAATCCATGGATATGGATTCCCAAGGTCGAAAAAGGGTAGGAAGCAAAGTATATAGGCCTTGCTTCTTGAGTGTCGGCTTGAAAATGGCATAGGTAGTGCATCATATGATGTACTTCCCAACATCTCGTCATAGGTTCAGTCAATAGAAATACTTTTGCAGTACTGCCACTATTTTCATGACCCTGAAATATCCAGTGAACCGACTGTAGTGTGATTCCTAAATCATCTTGGAACACTGGCTTGAAGGAACACAAAGGTGTCTTAGGTGGCATGACATGCATCATGGAGGTGAAACTCTGGAAATTTCTTACCTTCGAGGAGCATTTTGTATGTGTTGTCGAATTCTGGATTATTTTTGTAGAGATGCAGCCAACTCGAAGTCTCATGCCCACAAGATTCGAGCACTGTGGTTAGTGCCACGATTAGCGGTCAGCTGAGGCATTCTGAAACATTATTGGTGTTTCCCTTCTTGTACTTGATGTTAAAATGGAACTGTTACAGGTATGTGGACCATTTATGATGGTGATCATTTTGCAACTCCCTTATGTCTGTATGAACTATAGGGTTTGGTGATCTGTGTGGATGACCATTTCCTTCCCAAAAATGTAATTCTTCCATTTTCAGTAGGTCTACACAATGGAATACATAACTTTGTCACAGGTGGGATAATTTCGGGTTGTTTCTAAAATTTTCTCACTGTGATATGCCATTGGATGCCCTTGCTGAGTAAGAACTGCCCCTATACCATAGTCAAAAGCATATGTCTCGATCTCAAACTGTTGTTGCAAATTTGGTAATGTGAGAATTAGTGCAGAGAAGAGGCAAAGCTTTAACTATGCGAACACCTTTTGTTGAGATTCAGACCAAAATAATTTTTCTTTTGCTCCTCCCTTGGCGACTTGACTCAAAGGCTAAGTGATATGAGAGAATTCCCACATAAACCTACGATAGAAATTGGCAACAACCAGAAATTGGTGGAGCTCTATTAGAGAGGTTGGTGTTGGGAAATCCTGAATGACCTAGATCTTGGCTAGGTCCAAATGCACCCCCCTCTCATCAATGATGTATCCCAGATATTGAACTTGGTTCATGCTAAAAGTGCATTTCTCCAAATTGGCACACAACTTGTGTTTTCATAGTGTTTGGAGGACCTGTCGAATGTGGTGGAGGTGCTCTTCCTGAATCTGGCTGAAGATCAGGATATCATCCAAATACACCACCATGATGAGTTGGTGAATGGTCGTGAGATGTCATCCATCAGCCTCATTAAGTTTGTAAGAGAATTTTTCAACCCAAAAGGCACGAGTAGCCATTTAAAAAGGATCTCCTTGGATTTTAATGCATTCTTCCACATAATAGAGCGTTTGATTGGTACCTAGTGATACTTGGACTTCAAGTCAATCTTGCTGAAATATTTCCCCTCTTGATTTGGTCGAGAAAGTCATTAATTTGTGGGATCAGATACTTGTTCCATACAATGATCTTCTTTAGTGCTCGATAGTCAATAGAAAGTCTCTAAGTCTCATCCTTCTTATGCACCAACATGATCAAGCTCCCACAGGGCAATGAAATCGGTTGAATGTGACCTTTCTATAACAACTCATGAATCTTTCACTTGATTTTTTCATTCTCCAGAAGAGAGCATTGATATATTGGTCCATTGGGTAGTGATGCGTCTTGGGTCAGATCAATGTAGTGCTTGACCTAACAGTTCAGGGGCACCCCTGCAATTGAGGATAAGATGTCCCCATACTCATCCATGACCTTATCCATATGTTTTTTTTTGTACGGAGGAGCCCTTTATGGAGGTCGTGTCCATAGTCATCTTCTTTCCCTGAGGGAAAATCATAAGGAAAACAAATTTCCCAATTTGGGAAATGAGCTTACTACATTGCTTTACATTGATAAAATAGATGGTGATAGGCACTTCTACCTCTGGTGTCATGTACAACTTATTACCCAAAGTAAAAATAATAGTGTGTGGCCTCGACTAATACACAACATGTTGCTTCCACAAGTATGGTTGGCCTAATAATACATCACAAAATTCAAAAGGAGCAGCATCACATAGTAACTCATTAGTGAAGGGCTTGATCCTGTAAAGAAGGTGGCACTGTTGGATAGCACAGATATCCCGTCCTTAGTGAAGCCACCCGATGGTGTATGGTTGTGGGTGTGCTATGGTCGGTAGACCTAGCCGCTTCATGAAATCTACTTAAATGAGGTTCTTTTGGCTCCTGTTTTCAAAAATGAACTGCAACTGGGAATCCTTCACCCACATCTAGGAATGGAAGAGGTGGTCCCCCTCCTTTGGATGTTTGGGTTCCTCCTTATGGATATTTTTGGTGGAAACATTGGCACTTGGCACTGCATCGATAATATTCTACCCTTTTTATTCCCCTTGTCGGGTTTTGACTCATAGTTAGAACATGCATCTGATTTGGAAACCTTCAGCTCAACCACTAGTGACTGCTTCACCTGAGACTCACTTGTGTTGTGAGTGGAGCTCTAATGGAACTCACATGACTTTCCCATGTCCTTCTTTGGATTCATAGTGTTTTTTTTTTGCTTTGGGCTTCGACGAGTTGTGTTGGGCCACTATGCCTTGGATTTTTTCTTTTTTCTGTGATTTAGGGGCACCTTTCCCTTAATTCTAATTCACAGATCTAAAGTCTCACTTCTTCTGTTTGAATTTCTACTCAATATTGGCAGCATATTGGTATGTTGCACCAAAAAAGGAGATGTCGAGGAACTCCATTTCCTCCTAGATGTATATGTGCATACAATTTTGGTGCTTAAGCACCAAATGTTTCTCTAAATATTTGATACCCAAATTTGTGCGCAATGTATGGAATAGATTCGTCAGCTCATGCACATCTTGATCCCTTTGTTGTCATAGCATAGTACATTGTATGTAATTGTTCTCATAGCTCCCCATGGGGTAATATTGTTCATTTATGGCGTATCAGAAATAATTCCAAGTGGGTATGGCCAAGAACAAGGAGGATTCCCTCTCATCCTTTTTCTCACAGTTGGTTTCCCACTAGTCCTTGACATGGGGGGCGGCTTTGAGGAGTGAAAAAGTAATATTTTCCCAATTTGAAAAGTCATTGTCCGAAAAATATCCCTCTAATAAATTTAGCCATCTATATACGTTGTATGCATCTATTTGGGCCTAAAATATTGGAATGTAAAAGTTAACGTGTACCTTAAAAGGAGTGGTGCCTCCAGAGTGGCTGTTGAATAAAGATTTTTCATCGGTGGGTAGCCATCGAAGGATCTGGGAAACATTATCCATCATCACATTCCTCTGTTTCTCAAGGGCCTCCTTGAGTAATATTTTGATAGTATCTCATGTTCCCTTGTCTTTATTTTCTTCCACTACGGGAGGTCATCATGGTTTGTGAGGCTGATCTTGCAATGTTTCAATGAGATTGAGCGCTAACTCCTTATACCCTGATCTCATTGGGGAGATGCAAAGAAAGGTTGAGAAAGAGAAGACCTCTCTAATACCACTTATCTAGAATTATGCAGGAACAAAATAAAATACATAAATAAACATAAATGCATATATACAACAAAACTAAAACTTTATTTCATTAATATCAAATAATTGAAATATGTTTACAGAAATAATGGAAATAAACTAGCTCGGGTGATGGTAGCTTATCTATGAGAAGATATGTGGTGGCTACGTGCCTTGAACTGTGTCACAATGAGGCTCAGGAGCCTTTTTATTATTGAACAACATTGAAAAATCCTAAACAACCAAAACCCTAGCTCTAGAAGATGGAACACCAAGAGTTTGTGGGCCCCATTAGGGTTAGTTGGGAAACCAACTTCTTGGGGTCGTAACTTGGTCATATTATCTCTATTTGGCACATACAATATATCATCAAAAATATATATCTAATTAATACATGGTTTATTGTAGGCTCTTTTTTATGTATATGGGCTTTCTTCAAACCTAAAAAAGAAACTGTTTAGCTGGTCAAAACTGCTTCGGAAGTTTAGGACCTGAAAAACTGCTAAAAATAGTAAATGTTGCTATAAACAGGGAAAATGATGAAACCAACTCGAGGTCTAAGTGGAATAGGTGGGTGGCCATCAATATCCACCTAGATAATCTCATGCTACTAAATATTGACCCAATTTATGATGACATTTTTTCATTTTTTCAATGATATTTTGTGACTATAATGACAAAAGGACATTTCATGAAATGTCGTTTCTAGTGCAATTGTAATTTTGACATCTTCTTTTTCGTCAAAATTATGATGATAGTTGTCATCGAATCTCCCACATCTCTTCGTTGAATATACTTGTTGAATTTTTTTCAAAATATTGAAAAATGTCCCTACATATTCGTCACAAACCACTGTCAGATGTCTAGCCAAAAGCTAGCTTCTTCTGCAAATTTTCCCATTGTGAAAACATACTATGATGTTAGAATCTACATTGGAAGATTGATGTCAGCAAGAATTTTACAAAATTATTTTCTGACAAATTAAGAAGACCGACAATGTTGAAATTTGTTTGAAAAGATACTTTCAATGTTTCTACAGTCACCATGGGGGTTAGAATATTGGTGTCATCGTATATTTTTTGGAATATATTGTGGCAAACCTACCATATTTGTGACGTTTGTGACATCGGAATGGGTTTTCGGAAGAATGACACCATGGAATTTTAATACCAATGGAACTATGAAGGAAATGACATTAGAAGGCCAACATCATTGGTAATTTAAAAAAAAAATGAACAAGATTCGATCTAGATATTCAGAGGCCCTAAAGAAAAATCTTTGTTAACTCAAGAAATATAATATTAAATCTAGTTCCAATATATTACCTAATGTGTAGTGGAATAAATTGTTTTAGAGAATAACAAAAAGTTCCTATATAGCCATTGATGCCAACATTGTCATTAAAGTTTATGGAAATAATTATAAGAATGGTCCTCCATAAAACGTTATTCCACTAATGCTATTTTTTAGAAGGATTTTCACACACTACGTGAAAATGGTAATTTAAGGGAGTAAATAGAAAGATATGATTCATGAAAAAAAAATATATGCCCTAAAAGTTTGAAATTCAACGAGTGACATAATGTTATGAAACCAGCTCCAAAAATAGAAGAAAAGAGAGATGAATGCCTTAGAAATAAGCCACTTCAAGGGGGGAACCTCCTTTACATTAAATAAATGAAAAATTCTTGGATGATACAAATGGGGTCACAATATAATCCTAGCCGACCTAACAATAATAATGTAAGGGCACAATGGTAACAATATGGGGTTTACAGGGGTACAACAATAACAATAAAGGGGCTACACTAACAACGATAAGGGACTACACTAGTAATAAAGGGACCTAATATGCCCCTCTCCTTCAAAAAAGTGTTGTCCTCAACGCTTGAGAAGCTCTAGATTCTTCTGTATAAAATTATTATCCTCCCATGTAGAATATTTTGTGGGTAAGTTCTTCCACTTGATGAGATACTCTGAAATTGATCTATTTCATAGTTGTTGAGTTCTTGTTTCTGTGACTGCTTCAGGTTCCAATATGATTTTTCCTTCCTCATCAAGTTCTGGCAATATTGTTTGAACTGGAAGTTTGTCACCTATAGCCTTATTTAAGCATGAAACATGGAAAATTGGATGCACTCGCGAAGAAGCAGGAAGTTCCAATTTGTATGCCATAGTACCAATATTTTGCAACACATTGTAAGTACCATAGTACTTTGGCGATAATGTATTATCCTTCTTATCTTTCTTTACAGACATTTTTGCAGCTGCAAAAATACCCAGTCTCCTACATCAAAACTTCTCACACTGTGATGTTGATCTACCTGTTGTTTCATTCGATTTTGCGCCAAATTTAGGTTATCCTTTAAGAGTTGGATAAATTCTTGTTGATGCTCGATGTGATCTTCCACTGCTTGAACCTTAGAATTTTCTCTTAAAGATGATGCTATGGACGATGGATGGTATTCATAAAGTTCCATAAATGGGTTAATTTTTGCTGTAGTATGGAAGGAAGTGTTATACCACCATTCAGCCAGAGGTAACCACTTGACCCATTGTGTTTGTTTATCAAATACAAAACAACGATGATATCCATCGAAACATTTGTTCACTATCTCAGATTGACCATCAGATTGAGGATGATAAGATGAGCTATGAGCTAGTTGAGTACCCAAACAAGAAAATAATTCCGTCCAAAATTTTCCAGTAAAAATGGGATCTCTATCACTTACAATAATCTTTGGGTTTCCGTGTAGCTTTTGAATTGTTTCCATAAATGCAGTAGCAACTGTACTTGCTTTAAATGGATGAGATAATGCACAAAATTGTGCATACTTGTAAAGTCTATCAACTACCACCATGATGACACTCTTTCCTTTGGACTTAGGTAAACCTGTGATAAAATCCATTGAAATATCCTCCCAACGTTTACGTGGAATGGATAAAGGTTGTAGAAGACCCGAGGTCTTAATTGTCTCAACTTTATTTTGCTGGCAAACCAAACATTCCGCCACAAACTTTTGAATATCAGATTTAAGGCCATCCTAAAAAAATCCTTTCTTCACCTTGTGGTAAGCTTTTAAAAATCCTGAGTGTCCTCCTAAAGGATAAGTGTGCAATTCCAAAAGAATATTTTGTTTTAGTTGGGAATTCTTACAACGATATAAGTGATCTTTGTACCATGAGGAATCATTTTTCAAACTAAATGTATTACATGTACTAGGATCTTGCTGCAAATTTTTAATGAGTGTCCACACTTCTTCATCCTTCTCCCATTCATCCATTTTTTTGGTTATCCAATCTGGTTGGATAATATAAATGGCACAAAGCAAAGCTTCCACCTCTTCATCCTTTCTTGAGAGTGCATCTGCAACAACATTTAGCTTCCCTTTTTTGTAGATGATTTCAAAGTCATAACCCAACATCTTTTTGACATTTTTGTTGCTCTTCTAAAGATATTCTTTGTTCCAACAAGTGTTTAAGACTATCATGATCAGTTTTTATCTTGAAGAGTCTTCCCATTAGGTAAGGTTGACATTTCTTTAGTGCATGTAGTATTTCCAACATTTCCTTCTCATAAATACCTTTCAGTAAATACTTTCCTTTGATTGGACTACTTTTAAAAGCAATGTGTCTTCCTTCTTGCATTAAAACAACACCAATTCCATTTCCTGAGGCATCACATTCCACAATAAAGTCTTTTGTGAATTTTGGCGTACCTAAGACCAGTGCTAGGCACATTGCCTCTTTAAGATGTTCAAAAGGCCTTAGTTTCTTCAGGAGTCCATGAAAATACATCTTTCTTCAATAATGTTTTTAGAGGTGTTGTTATTCTCCCATAATTCTTAACAAACTTGCGATAATACCCTGTTAACCTGAGAAATACTCGCAACTTATTTATGGTTGTGGGGACTTTCCATTCCTTAATGGCTTTAATTTTTTTAGGGTCTAACTTAACATCCTCGTGAGATACAATATGACCCAAATATTCCACCTCTTGTACTCCAAAGAAACATTTGGAGGTTTTTTCATATAATTGTTTCTCCTCCAGTAGTTTGAGCACCCTGTCAACATGTTGAACATGATCATTCCAAGACTTGTTGTAGATTAGTATATCATCAAAACATACTCACACAAATTTTCTAAGGAAGGGTTTGAAAATGGAATTCATCAACCCTTGAAATGTAGAAGATGCATTGGTAAGGAAAAAAGGCATGACCAAAAATTCATAGTGACCCTCATGAGTTCAAAATGTTGTTTTCGGAATATCTTCATTCTTCATTCTAATTTGCTGACATCCTGAATGAAGATCCAACTTGGTAAAATAAATTGCTTCATGTAATTCATCCAATAATTCATCAATCACAGGAATGGGAAATTTATCTTTAATAGTGAGATTATTTAACTCCTTATAATCTGGACACATGCATCATGATCAAACTTCTTGTGCACCAATACTACTAGAGTAGAGAAAGAACTTTGACTAGGTTGAATTATACCAGCCTCTAACATTTCTGCAATCATACATTCAATTTCACTCTTTTGGACATAAGGATATCTGTAAGGCATGATGTTTGGAGGAACACTTCCTGGAATCAAATGAATATCATTATCATAATCACGAATAGGTGGGAGTCCTTTGGAGTTTCAAACACATTGGAATGATTGTCCAGGACTTTTTGGAGATCTAGAGAAATAGATGATTTTGATGTTGGAACTTCTAATGATCATAATTGTGCAATTACGCCTCGTTGTTATTTCTTTAGAAGCTTTATCATGACCTTAGAGCTTTTTATCTTTCCTAGCTTCTCTGCGATACCTCGTAATTCGACTTCCTTTCCTTTCGAAAAAAAATTCAAGAAAAGTTCTTGAAAATTAAAAGCTAGCGTCCCCAAAGATTATAACCATTGTACTCCTAGTACAACAACATCACCTCCCATTGGAATGGAAAGCATTGGACTATTCAATACATATTCCCCCATGGTTATCTTGATATTATGGCATTTTCCAAAGCAATTTATAGTTCCTCCATTTGTAACCATCACTTGAAATTTTGGTGTTGGGTATAGGAAGAAATTCAATTCCTTGGCTACCTTACAATGAATAAAATTATGGGTACTACCCGAATCAATCAACACTATTACCTTTTTCTTCTTGACATGTCCTTCTATCTGAAGAGTTTGAGGAGTGGTAATTCCTGCCAATGCATTACACGATATGGTCAAGCAAATTTATTCTTTCTCTACGGTTGGTTCCTAGTGCATATCCTCTTCTTTTGAAGTTTCTTGTTCATTTTCTTCCTCCTATTCACAATCTATGTAAGATAATTTCTTCTCAACACACTTATGACCTTTAGTGTATTTGTTATCACAACTGTAGCAAAGCCCTTTTGCTCTTTTTTATTCCAATTTTTATGGTGTCAACATTGTAGGTTGTGGAAGTCTAGGAGTATAAACACTTCCATCTTTATAGATGTGAGTGGTAGGCTTCCTTGTCGCCATAATTTTACATTCAAAATTCCTTCTCCAATGAATCAGGTTCCCAAAGGCAAACCTCATGTTGGATGTTATCATTTCAAGTCTCTATGAAGACATCAATCCTTTGTTCCTTTGGAATATTAGTTACCCTTATATTCAATTTTTGGAAGTCCTCAATGTGCTCCACCACTGAACCCTTTTGTTTAAGATTTATCAATTGGCTAAGAAGGTGTTGCTCTTTGTATCCTCATAATGTGTTATCGTTTCCTCCATAAAAATTGACCAAGTGACAATAGTTCTATGGGAGCAAAGCCATCTATACCATACAAATGTATGTTGTTCTAAATATAAAGTTGCAATGCATACCTTTTGTGTGTTTTTCACATTATTGAGATCAAAATATTGCTCCATCTATAGTATCCATGTTACGAGATCCTTGCCGTCAAAATTCCTCATATCAATATTGGGAATATGGTGGGTCTTCCATCCAACATTCAAGTTTATGAAATCACGATTAACATTTATTTTGTTCTCGTCATGAGTTTCCTCTATTATATTTTTGCTATTAGGAATCATTTCTTGTATCAACTTTGTCAAACCTTCCTTCAAACCTTCCATGTCTACTTTTAGATCATTCATCATGTCTTCCATGTTGTCTTTCATTTTTTCTTCGATCTTAGCTTCCATGTCTTCAATGTCATTCTTCAAACCATCCATCTTAGATTCCACACCTTTCTTCAAACCATCCATCTTAGCTTCCACACCTTTCTTCAAAACTTCCATTTCAATTTTTGTTTCTCTTTGCGAGAGAGAAATTTGGCGCATTTGCTCTTGTAATTTTGATATATCATGTTGCATTTCTTCATCTTCATGAGTCATAGTAGAGTATTCTGAGGTCTTAATGGGTTTTGAATTATTTTTAGGGGGCATTTTAGAACCCAATACTAATATCTATGTTTCAATATGCCCTTGGAATCACTTCAAACTGATTTTTCAAACAAGACTTATGCAATTTGAAAAAAAATACACACCTTTTTCTTTATTTTGAGGAGCTCAATGTTGAAACTGAATTATCTCTAAGATTCGGATCTTCAATATCTGAAATTAGATGCTATGAACTGATTTGGATGCTTCAAGGCCAAGTTATGTCCAATCTCCCACCATGTCCTAATTATGGACTGGTTCAGTAGAGAAAACTCATATGGTGTGCCACTTGTCAATTTTTCCTCCTTCATCTATGAAAATGATACAAAGGAAAACACAGTCTATAGAATTTCGGTCACTTCTTACATAATTCCAATCCGATGCTCAGAAAGAGAGTTATGATGATTTTCCCAAGGTCACCTCTTTTAGATGAAATTCGGGAGTCTGCAAAAACCTTAACTTCCACAAATCATATCTCCAAAAATATTGTGAACCAAGATCTAAAAATTTTACACGAAGATCCTCGAGATTTTGGCTTGGCGTGATAAAAATTTCAGCTTATGAACCTTTGTAGAAAAATAGTTATAGCGAAAATTCCTTGATGACATGTTTGGAGCAGCAAAACAGTAGAATCCAAAGCTCTGATACCAAATGTTATGAAACCAGCTCCAAAAATAGAAGAAAAGAGAGATAAAAGCCTTATCAATAAGCCACTTTGAGGGGGAAACCTCCTTTACATTACATAAATGAAAAATTCTTGGATGATACAAATGAAAAAACCCTCTTCTATATATAGGAGTCCATAGGGTCACAATATAATTCAATCTGACCTAACAATAATAATGTAAGGGCACAATAATAACAATATGGGGGTTACATGGGTACAACAATAATAATAAGGGGGCTACACTAACAACAATAAGGGACCACATGATCCAGGTGGATCTTCAAACACTAGTGGCTTGGGAAAAGGCTCTAAATTAAAAGTGTGAGGAAGGTGACAAACTCAGCTTCAGATTGAAAAGCTTGTCACCCTGATCGCAACGATGCGAAGAGTGCATCAATCTGAGCTCGTGTGAGGGAGTTAGAACAGTTTGAAGTTTTCTTAAGGCAGGGAACATGGGGCCCACGGTGTGCCACAAGGCGTCCTAGTGAGCACGTAGGACCCACATGGAAGCCCCTTAGTTGTTGACACATGGTGCTCCTCCATTGGTCCTCAACCTACACAAAAGGACAAAAAAAAATCATTAAAAATCATTTTAAAAATTTAATGGTTGTAATAACCATATAAAAAACTTTATGTTAAAAATATATCATATTGTTAGATCTAAGACTTTTGTGATCCATAATGTAGATAAATGTATTTCGAATTAATTACATAATTAGGATTAGGTCAACGTTTCGAACCAGCTAATGTGGTTCATCCTCCTAATGTCGAAACGTCGACCTAATCCTAATTATGTGATTAATCCGAAAGACATTTATCTATATATCATATTGTTGAAATTAAAATCCAAACAAACGTTTAATATTCCATATTAAAACACCAACGAAAAAGTCTACGAATCATTAAAAGGTTATGGTTATACATTGTTATGGTATTCAAACAAAAAACATCATAACATATATATGTTATAACAAATATATATGTGTGTGTGTGTGTGTGTGTTATAACCATACAATGGTTATGTTAATACGATAGCCGATGGGAAATACAGTGGGCGGGCCGCCTGATGTGGGCCCAGCCCACCACATTTAATTTTTTTTTGTCACATTAAAACAAAGGCACCATTTATGGAGGGTTTAGAATTTGACCCCCCTGACCTCCCTCCAACAATTACCAAATTTTACCACTAGGCCAACGGCCTCCATTTTGAAAAATCTGCCCAGGTCATTTGATTTAAACTCACCTTTTCCAAGTGCGCCCAGGCAACGGCAATAAGGATGGGCACAAATTTTGATGTAGATGCTGGACCAATGCACATATAGGCATGCAGTTCGAGACAGATTCCAGCTTAAGGCCAAGGGAATCTTTTGATCTCAAGGAGGTAAAATTTTCATAATGTATTAAAATTTATATGCATTTTAACCAGAATTTCACAGGGAGCATGATGGTGCACCCAGATTTTCATTTTAAGCAATGGTTTTTCAGATTCCCCATGGAGGAGAATCTTCAAGAATCTTGAGGGAATCTTTCAGATTCCTTGGAGGCTAAAATTCATCTGTGTAAAAATGAGATCAAATTTATACTCATTCTTCTCGAAATTTCACAAGGATCTCAATGGAGAGATCAGATTCCTATTTTGAGTTGCATATTTATAGATTCCTAGTGGAGCAACATCTTTGAGGAATCTAGGGGGAATCTAAAAGATTCCCTAAGGCCCATATTTTCACTTTGTCATAATTCAGAAATTTGATAGTCGATTTTGCACTATTCGACGACATGAATCTAATGATGTATCCATATTTTCCATCTAAGTTTTTTTTTTTTTTGCCACTTTTCAAAGTGGGATGCAGGTGTCAGCATTCAGTGAGTGAGCAGTTGATTTCACACCTTTCAACACCACGATTGTGGCGGTGATTTCAAAATCAGCAGCAAAGCAACTCATTCTTCAGTCATCTTCCATGTGACGTATATGATGCGTTGTGCTCATGTACTTCTTTGTATCTTTGCTATGAGATGCATTGTGCTGTATAGATCCCTGTTGATGTTTGATGTGGGATCTTGTTTTGTTCTTGATGTGAGATGTAATTTCTGTCATGGATTTGTATTCTGTTGAGATCCCTTTGCTGCCATGCTGGCGGGATATTCATTGTCACATGTATTTTTGATTGAGATCCATTTGTTACCATGTTGGCGAGATACTCATAGTCATTATGTGTGAGTGATTGTCATTCTGATAGGAGTCCTTGTTGTGAATGAGAGTTCCTATAGTGGAACATCTCGTGGAGAGGTCTAGCCACTCCTACATGAGGATATTTTCCTTATACAAAAAATAAACCACCATCCATGTACATCATCACTATTAAAGCATTTAATGTAGCGGCCTACACCATCTTGACTGCACCGAGGCTCAGAGACGTAGTCCCTCTTGGAGGAACTCCTTTATCAATGTCTCATGTTTCTAATGCTTGTTATGTTCGTCTTCTTCACAACATGCAATTTCTCATTTATGTTCATTAACGCTTTAATTAAATGCAATTATAACACATCCTCCGAAGTAAAAGGTCTTGGTTAAGGGTATGAGGAATTTACCCAGATCAAGTGTTATCAGAGTGGTCTTCTTGTTGATTTGGATGTGTGAACCATTAAATGTTCACTGAGTTGAGAAATGGGGGATGTCAAATACATGTACGAGACCATGCTCATGGTGTCCGAGAAATCATACATGTCGTACGAAGCTTATGAGAAACAAGCAACAGACAACGCTGAATTGCATACACTCCTACAGGAAGAGAAGGAGGACAAGCAACGAGTGCAACTTTAGTTGCAAGCCACGACAAAGGCATTGGAAGAATTGAAGCGCAACAACGAAAGTCTTCAAGTAGATCATGATGCCTTGAAGGCACTCCTACAAGAAGAGAAAGAGGAGAATCAATGATTTTAGCTTCAGCTACAGGCTGCGATAGGCGCCTTGGAGGAAGTGAAGCGCAACGAAGGCTTAGAGAAGCCTTCCTCACCTATTTCAAAATCGACGTAGGAGGTAAATAGTGTTGATTTCTCTTTAGCTTCATCTTCACATGATATCATATCTGTTGGAAGTGTGGAGATCCCTATTACAGGAACCAGCATGAGACTCCTCACCAAGATGGGTTACAAACGAGGAGGACTTGGCATCTGTAGCCAAGGCATAACATAACTTGTGGAGGTTGTGCAAAGACCTTGCTATGCAGGTTTGGGATACACTAAATAAGGATGTTCGAAGGACATCAAAAGCAAAAAGACATTGTTGAACTCGTCAAGGAAGAGGAAATATGGGAACACTTCAACATTGTTCCATGGTAGTGCATGCTGCAGTGAAAGAGCTGAGGCAAGATCTTATCACCATGATCGCACCAGAGACCACCAGAGAAGGTGAAATAAGTATCACTACTCCATAGTGCATTTTTATTATAATAATGTTGATAATCATGGTCATAAATCATGGCATCGAAAAACTTGTCATTTTTGTGGTTTACATAACCATGTGTTTTCTGAGTGTTGGAAAAGAATGGAAGCACAAAGGAGGATGAGGCGTGAAAATACTTCTCCACAACAAGGAAAGAAACTGGTAAAGCAGGTATGGAGGAAGAAGACTCATTGTAGTTATTGTGACCAAAGTGGCCATCAAAGATCCACATGTTGGGGACTCCATCTAGAGCAATGCCTCAAAGACAAAAGGTCTGTGCAGAAACTAGTAGAAAGAGTTGATCAAAAAGTGAATCTCCCATAGGGGAATGGCCCATTCACTTTGCTAAAGAGGGTTTTTCATATATTGTTTCCCTAGATATGTTAGCTTGTCATGGTCATGTTTTTAAATCATTTGTTGCATGTTAAACTATAAAATTGATGATGTGTTTTCCATTGCTTGTTGAGCAACAATTATATTTTGGCCTTGTTTTATAAGTCATGTGATGCATTTCTTTCAGGTAAAAGTGATGATGTGTTTGCCATCACTTCAAAATTGGACAATGATGTTTTGTTCTTGTAATGATAGCTGGGGTGTGATTTCCATTTGATATAAACTTCACCACCGAGCATGTAAACTCGTGGCAAGTATGGGAATGTTTAGGTCAATTTAAGCATTTAATTTGTAAGGGATTGTACTATATGTTTGCAGAAGATACATGTGTCGGTTCATCGCTTAAGGCTATGAAGAAAAAAGGTGAAGGAGATGGAAGGGTGACCTTTTCAGGACATTGTGGTGTAGACATAGTACACAGCAATTACATATTCTTGTTGATGCTTTTGCAGGACCAAAATCTCCTTAGTGGGGAGGATTGATCCAAGTGGATCTTCAAACACCAGTGGCTTGGAAAAAGGCTTTAAATTCAAAGTGTTAGGAAGGTGACAAACTCAGATTTAAAATCTCGACGCCCTCATCGCAACGATGCAAACGACATGTGAATCTGAGCTCGTATGAGGGAGTTAGAGCAGTTTGAATTTTTGCTAAGGTAGAGAACGTGGGGCCCACGGTGTGCCACAAGGCGTCCTACTGAGCACGCGAGACCCACATGGCAGCCCCTCAACTTCTGACACATTGCTCTCCTCCATTGGTCCTCAACCTACATAAAAGGACAAAAAAAATCATTATAAATCATTTTAAAAATGTAATGGTTGTAATAACCATTTAAAAAACTTTACGTTAAAAATATATCATATGGTTGAAATTAAAATCCAAACAAACATTTAATATTCCATATTAAAACACCAACAAAAATGTCAACGAATCATTAAAAGGTTGTGGTTATACATTGTTATGGTATTAAAACAAAAATAAATGTAACATATATATGTTATAACAAACACACACACACATATATATGTGTGTGTGTGTTATAACCATACAATGGTTATGTTAATACAATAGCCAGCGGTAGGTACGGTGGGCAAGCCGCCCGATGTGGGCCCAACCCACCACATTTAAATTTTTTTTGTTACATTAAAAAAAAGGTGTCATTTATGGAGGGGTCGGGATTTGACCCCTCAACTTCCCTCCAAGGGTTACCAAATTTTACCACTAAGACAACGACCTCCATTTTGAAAAATCTGCCCAGGTCATTTGATATAAAATTTCTTTTTTCCAAGTGAACCCAGGTAGAGGCAGCAAGGACAGGCATGAATTTCGAGGCAGAGGCCAGACCAGTGCAGATGCAGGCATGGAGTTCGAGACAAATTCCAGCGTAAGGCCAAGGAAATCTTTTGATCTCAAGAAGGTAAAATTTTCATAATGTATTAAAATTTATATGCATTTTAACCAGAATTTCGCAATGAGCACGATGGTGCACCCATATTTTCCTTTTGAGCAGCGGATTTTCAAATTCCCTGTGGAGGATAATATTCAGGAATCTTGAGGGAATCTTTTAGATTCCTTGGAGGCTGAAATTCGACGGTGTCAGAATGAGATCAACTTTATACTCATTCTTCTCAAATTTCACAAGGATCTCAATGGTGAAATCATATTCTTGTTTTGAGTTGCATATTTACATATTCCTGGTGGAGAAACATCTTTGAGGAATCTAGGGGGAACCTAAAAGATTCCATAAGGCCTAGATTTTCACTTTGTCAGAATTCAGAAATTTGACAGTCAATTTTACACTATTCGACGACACAACTCTGATGGTGTGTCCAGAGTTTCCATCTAATCTTTATATTTTTCGGCCACTTTTCAAAGTTGGATGCAAGTGTCAGCATTCAGTGAGTGAGCAATCTATTTCACACATTTCGACGCCACGATTGCAGCAGTGATTTCAAATCCAGCAGCGAAGCAGCTCATTCTTCAGTCATATTCCATGTGAGGTATATGATGCGTTGTGTTCATGTAATTTTTTGTCTCTTTGCTATGAGATGCATTGTGTTTTATAGATCCCTGTTGATGTTTGATGTGGGATCTTTTTTTTCTCTTGATGTGAGATGTAACTTTTTTCATGGATTTGTATTATGTTGAGATCCTTTTGATGCCATGTTGGCGGGACACTCATTGCCACATGTATGTTTGATTGAGATCCATTTTTTTCCATGTTGGCAGAATACTCATAGTCACTATGTATGAGTTATTTTCATACTAATAGGATTCCTTGTTGTGAATGAGATTTCCTATAGTGGAACATCTCGTGGAGAGGTCCAGCCATTCCTGCGTGAGGGAATTTTCCTTGAACGATAGAGAAAACACCATCCATGTACATCATCACTATTACAACACTTAATGCAACTTACTACACCATCTTGACACCAAGGCTCGGAGACGTAGTCCCTCCTCAATGAACTTCGTTATCAATGTCTTATCTTGCTAATGCTTGTTATGTTCCTCTTCATTACAACATGCAATTATTCATTTATGTTCATTAATGCTTTAATTAAATGAAATTCTAACACATCAGCCGAAGTAAAAGGTCTTAAGGGTATCAGGAATTTATTTATATCACTACACTAGTAATATAGGGACCTAACACGGAATCCCTCCCTGCAACTGATTTCTATGATAGTGGAATGTATGGTGAGAGGAAAAGGGTGGGATTTACAATCAGTCATAGTTATTTTGAAAATAATGGAGATTTAAGAGATCATTATACCTAAAAATCCCTTTTCAATATCGAAGTTGAGGCATAGATACATGGCAGCAAACTTTATATGAGAATTATTTTATTTTAGTAAGGGAACTACAGTTGTAACTTAAGGTTTCATCAACAATTCCATAAAACAATTGTTTATATCTTGTTGCAGTAATTATGCATTAAAGTTGCAACAGTTGTGGCTTAAGGTTGCAAGAGCTATGACTTGTGGATGCATCATTTGGTACTTGGAATAAAACAAATTATATATGAAGGTAAACATATATATTAAGAGATCATTATACCCAACAAGTCCCTGTCAATATTGAAGTTGAGGCATAGATACCCGACAACAACCTTGATATGACAATTCTTTTATTTGAGTAAGGGAATAACAACTGTAACTTAAGGTTACAAAAATGGTTCCATAAAAAATTTGTTTGTATCCAGTTGCAATAATTGTGCATTAAAGTTGCAACAATTGTGGCTTGAGGTTGCAGAAGTTGTGACTTAGGGATGTAACATCTGCAACCTATAATAAAATAGATTATAGATTATATATATATATATATATATATATATAATAGATTATTATACCTAACAAGTCCTTGTCAATATTGAATTTGTGGCATAGATACATGGAAGTAAGCAACCTTTATACGAGAATTCTTTTATTTGAGCAATGGAATAACATTTGTAATTTAAGATTTCAATATCAGTTCCATAAAAACACTACTTCTCTCTTGTTGCGGTAATTGTGTGTTAAAATTAGAACAATTGTGGCTTGAGGTTGCAAGAGCTGTGATTTTGGGATGCAACATCTACGACTTAGAAAAAAAAATATTATATATATATATATATATATATATATATATATATATATATATATTACGACATTATTTATTTATTTAGTATTATTATTGTTATATTTTTTTAACTAATATGATAATTTATTTTTTTACCCACTCACAGGTGTGGGGGCATCTAGAAAGGCATGGATACCAATTCATTTATAATATTCATGGCATCAACACCCAAATCCATGTCTATTTTTTTAATATGGAAAATGCATGACAAGAGATCCATGCCTAAATAGATTGTCAAACTCTACCAAGTGGTATTCACCTACAAATTCCAATTTTCTTCTCTCTTAATCAATTGTAGCATCATGTTAGGCTTTGATCATGGCTAACCCATGCTTTGAAATCAATGAAAAACCTCTCAAAAACAACATGAAAACTACAAAAATTATTGCTACAATTATAAAGCTCGATTTGTCTAAGGCCTTTAAGAGGGAAACTTGGATGTACTTTATTCTCATTCTTATTTGCTCTAGTTTTAATTTATTGTTTTTCCAATTGGATTGAAGCCTTTTCTAAGCTCATCATCTCTATATGTAATTATCAATCAGATCAATATTTATATATTTTAGATAATTTATGAGACTATGATACAAGTGTGTGCCTCATCTCCTTTAATATTTATTATTATTAACAAGGACCTCAACAATTCTAGAAGGTAATGAGAGTAATTTTATAAGCCATTAACAAATGCTACTATTTTTATCACTCACACATTTACATATGCTATTGTTTGGAAATATTCTATTATTGGATGATTTTATCCTATTTCATGAAATATATAGTAAGGAGGCCTATTATGTGAAGCCTCCTTAGAGCTCTAAACTCATTTGGAGTTGCATTGGGCATAGAGTAAACCTGCACAAGTCTACCATCTCTTTCAATGATTTGAAGGATATGTTAGAAAGAGAAATGAACAAAGTGCATCCATTTCAAATACTTTGTATTTATGCTAATATTTTACTACTAGAGGTATGGATATTGGTTATTTCCATATCAAAATATGTGAAAAATAATTAGAAGATGGTTATCCTTGGGTGGCACATTAACCTTAATATATTCCATAATAGTATATTGGCATTCCCTAGCTTATATTTGTGTTGGTATCTTGGGAAATATTAGAAAGAAATTATTTCATTTTATCTAGATGGAAAGGAAAAGTAAAGAAGGAATCCCTATAGTAAAATGGAAATGGTTTTCTAAGCCAAAAATCACAGGGGATTGTATACTAAAGAATATTCATCATTTCGGGAAAGCATTCACTACCAAGAGTCTTTGTAGAATCATAAAACATTTAGGGTTGTGGTAGGATGTAATCAAATCAAAGTAAATTTACCCACTTTCACTTGAACATTGTATAAGAACTATGATAAAACCTGTGATAGGAACTTTTCTCATATGTAAAACTTCAACCCTAGTCATCCTTCATATAATTCAGTGTCTTTCATAGAAAATATGAAATGGAAAAAAAGTTAAAATAGGGGAGGGCCCTCTGCTAGGTATTAATGGAGACCCCAAAATGTAGAATGACCTACATTTTAAATCCTTAGGTTCAAAGGAATAATTACAATGCTAAATACTTCAACTATTGAATATGGAAAATTTTAAAGCCATGGGTGGAATAAGGAAACATATTTAGATTTCATAGGATATTTGGCATAGAAATGGGTTTTTGTTGTGTCTCTTTTCATTACTCTTGGTTTTCTTCTATTTCATATTGGATTTATAGTTTTGTCTACAATTTCTTGTTGTTATTAGGAGATGAATTTTTTTTTTTAAGTGATTGATAATTGCAGAAAGAATTGGGATAAGTGATTGTGTTAGCATATAACAGTGGAAAATTAACATGGTGTTAGAGTTGAGGTGAAGAAAATCCCAAGGAGACAAGAGACTAAAACAATAAACTTTGAACTAATCTATTTAGAAGAATTTTATTCATCAAGATGTCTACCTCTTACTTCAAGGATACAAATAATTTAGATGACTCATCAAACTTTTTTTCTTAGAATATAAAATTAGAATCCATATTGGACGATAATGATGTCTTGGAATATGTGGTGTTGTACAAATTAATCAATCTTGGGGACAAGACCAATCTCCCTAGTACTAAAAGTATCTAGCAACAAACAGCCAAATAAACTAATCTTTCTCTAAGCATATATGATTCACAAAAAGCTCTATAAAGGTGTAAAAGACTTACCGTATGTCCAACGCTTGTTTGAAGTTATTATTGTCCCTCGTGCACTTGAAGGAATTATCTTCATAAACCTGCAGTCATAAACAAGAAAAATATTAAATAGCACCTGTATAGAAATTGTCATAAATCATGCTTATCATAGTGATCAAGGAATCTATGAAATAAACCATTAACTAACAGTTTATTGAGAAAAATGAGTATATTTGTATTAATTTCAAAATAAGGAAAACCTTACAACCTTAGCCTTGATGTTGACCAGGCCTTCTCGAGGTCTGAAGAAGGAGTCTCCTCTACTTTGATAAGCTCTGCACTCCTCCAACCAAGACAAATAGAGGTATGTGATCTCTCCTCACAAAAATCTTAGTTAAATGAGTATGAATCCCAACAGCACTTAACTTCAAATATTCTAAAGCTTGAACTCCCCTTGAGGCTACCCAATGCCTCTTTTTATAGTGGAAAAGAGGAGGTTTTCAGTTCCAACTATGAAGGGATAGAATCCTCCTTCAAAGGGATAAGCTCCTCACATCAAGGGGTTAGCTCCATAAGGTAAGGGATACATGAACCTCATAAGAGCGGTTCTGCCACCGCAAGATATTTTCTGGAAGCTTCTAGAATTTACTAAAAATGAGATTTTCTAAGTTTACTTACACCTTTTTAATATTTACAGGGGTTTGCACCTATAACACAGAGAAAGTGCGTTCAGGTACGCAGAAGACATGAACATTAGGTGCGGGACCATAGGCAAGATATAGAGAAAGTGCGACACTAAAGTTAAGGAGATCTTTAGGAAATTTTCTCTGATTTTCAAGGCTTGACATGATGAACTGATATGTTAGACTTGCAAAGGAGGAACTATGAGTGATAATGAGCTCATACACATAGCAGAATGTCAAGATGACAATTTTCAGTGTAACAGATTTCCCCCTAAAGTGAAAAGTCTGGAATAGATGAAGCTGAAGTCTGTCATATATGAAGAGTGCAGTACTTTATAATTTCAAGGATCATCCTGTGGACACCCCAGTCAGAACCTGTAAAAACATTCAATGCAATATATATATATATCATTGCTGAGGTAGGCATTCCCATACTTAGATCAAAACTAACTAGAAACTGATTCAAATTGTTCTGATACAGGAATGATTTTGAGTACATCACAGTATAGACATGTGTAGACACAATATGGACGCAGCCATCTATTTATGAATAGTCTACTGTATAAATGATAACAAAATTCCTCGAAGCCTGGATGGTAGAAACTAGATCCAAGGTCTTGATTTCCGCATCTCAAACTAGTACGATTCTATCCATGTGAATGAATGTGTCGAAGTCGAACATGGTAGAAACCACTTGATTACCAGTCAATGATGTAAACTGTTAACAAGTGTGAGAGTAACCACCAGTAATGTCAATGGTTCTCAAAGTACTCAGTTCAATCCATGAAATGTGAATGAATGAGCTGAATTCGAACATATCACAGAATCATTCGATCGAAGGTCAATGATGTAACTTGTCGTCGAAGGCGAGAAACCTGCCATTGAGGCATGCAGATTTCAAGGTACTGACGATTTCTAGATCAACTTCCTAGATAATGAGTTGTCGTCGATAGAAAGTGATCCGTTGTAGGTAAGCCCACAACACGAAATCATAGATCAAGTTTTGAAAACATATTGGCAAGGAATGACTTAGGGATGGTCAAAATGAATGACATATATTTTTCAGATGAATGGTTTATTTGAACTATCCTCTTGAACACATAATGACACTGCAGATGGTTTGGTAACAATTAACCCAAAGCTAATACCCAGAAACTGGCTAAAGACTTTCAATGTGGTTTGATTAACTGTTAGGTAAAGGATTTCCCAACCCAGGTGAACAAAAAGTGCCGTGTTCAAGAGTGGTTAACTGGATTTTCAAAAAAATCAAAATACAACAAACAAGTCCATTTTTCTCTCTTTTCCCCCACCATTTCTGGCAAGTACCTCTTTATTTTTGACAAGCTTGAGGAGGATAACATTTGCTTGTTTATAAGCTCATCCTTCAGATGAGTCCAACTTAGTTTAAGATTCGAACCCTAAGAAGGAGTGGTTCGTTCCTATTTAAAATTGAATAGGTCATTTACTGTTAAATTTTAACGAGTCCAATATAGGAGAAACTCGGTGTTTTTCATTTTTAGGGAGTCAGAAGAAAAAGCTTAAGAAAACTCCATGGGTGTAATTTTTCATAAATTTAGTCTCTCGAGCCAGAAAAAGGATAAAATAATGCGGGAGAGAACTCTATTGATCGTAATTAGTCAACGTATAAATTTTTCGTAAATAGTCCATTTCAGTCTGGAAAAGGGGTAAACTTATACTGAAGGGACGATTATTCATTTACTTTAACGAGTTCGAATAATCAAGTACTTGGAAATATTTTCATGTTTAGAGAGTCTGAAAATGGCTTAAAAGAGGACTCCGAGTTTTTGCTTTTTCGTAAAATTTTTGAAAGAGTCCGAAAAAGCGATAAAAGTATGCTCTTTGTTGAAAAATGATCAATTCTCCTGAAAAATCCAATTTCTGCACAAAAAATTGAAACATTACACATACCTGTTTAAGATAAGTAAAAATGCTTTCAAAAATAACCTTTTTAAAGTGAAAAATAAACAAATTATAAACTCGTTTATTCGAAAAAACTTATAAAAAGGGATTTTCTAACTTCATTTTTACTGTTCGAGTTCAGAGTGAAAAGTAAAATCTTTTGGGTAAAAAAGTTCCTGTGAAGATTCTGGAAAATACGTCCTACAAAATCGAGAACCGTCAACTCCAAGTAATCCATGACCTCCTAATCTTGTATTTCATCCATTTGCATTTCATTTTTAGGCTCTAGATTTCATTTTTTAGAGAAAAATATGTTTAAGAAATCGCCCGCGGGGGTCCGCAGGCAGAACACATGGGCCCTGCGGACCCCGAATTTTTTCTATATAGGAAAAGGTCGTGGGTCCGCACTTGTCGCATAGCGCACGTGCGTTCCTACGCACTGTGTATGAAGACAAAGTGCGGACCTCGCGTATTTGAATTTCAAAATCAAATTTCTCAATTGCTGCCCAAATTTTTTCAAATCAGATGGTTCTAATATATCTTTTTATGCATTGTAGGATAAACAAGATGTTGATTTGGAGAGAACGTGAGCATGAAGACGTGGATGACACCGCAATGCTCCATTTGCCCACAATGCAAGCATTAAGAGCATGTGGTTTGTATAAATTCCGGGCCATTCAGGACATGAGGGCACAGGTAGATCTCCTAACATGGCTGGTGAACAGGTGGAACATTCAGGACCAGTGTTTCATTATTGGCAGCCACCGGCTCGAAATCAAGCTGGAGGATATTTATTTTATGACTGGTTTTTCCAAAAGGGAAGAACAAATTTCCTTGTTTGGGACTAGGCCAGGTGGCCAGACTATCGCTAGTCTTCGACAAGAGTTCTGTAATGATCAGGCAGACCCTAGGGACAAACGGATCGACATAAAACATATCATCCATCCTGAGCTGCAATTTATTGCACTTATTGTTACCAGACTGTGTGGGAGTGCAACGCTGCACGTGGCTACCGGTTCCCAAATGCGCATTGCTGTAGACTGTTTTCGAGGCACCATTTTCAACTGGTGCGAAGCTGTGTTGGCCAATGTAAAAGGCCAACTAACTAGAGAAAATAATGGAAAACTAAATAAATTTGGATATGGATCCATTGTAGTCACATTTTCTCTAGAGAGGATCCCCATGTTAGCTCCGCAGAGTAATCTTGTTGATGCCGGTCGACCTCGAGAACCTAGGATGGTTCATTGGGTTGCATTTATGGCCCGCCATGGTATTGAGGGTGTCGAGATTGTTCGATTTCCTCCTTCATATTTTCGTTGGCTAGAATGCCAAATTTTTCGTTATAGAGGATTTTCCATACGTCGGGATAGATTTCCGCGGGGACCAAGAGATGACTCTCCCAGCAGGAGAATAGTGGGATGAATCAGGTAAAATCATTTTCAACAATTTCTAGTTCTAAATTTTTTATTTTGATCGTCTTTTTGAAAATTAATAAAAAAAAATTTTGAATGCAGATGTGGGCCCATGGCGACCAACCCATCTCTAGCCTTATGAAAGAAGACAACCAGTTGCAGCCGCACCAGCCCTAGCAGACCAATCTGCAGAAATCCTGTCTGATTTAGAGCATCACCTAGAGTGTCTGACTCTAGACATTCCAGAGACGGACATAGATGAGATTCATCTCAGATTACAGAGATACGTGATTGGTGTTCCAGGACCTTTTAGGAGGTTTTTGTGTAGGGCAGCTCGACCAGTGGTCTCTTATCATGATCACCATCAGTGATGGGATGATCATGTCATAGACTTATACTTTTGACATTTTGTATTACCATTTTGCCGATCATAAGGTGTTTCCAACCTATGATCGAAGATGATGTATATATTTTTTGAAAACACTTTTATACTATGATATATCACTATTTACTGGCTACCTGTGTACATGTTATGAATGTTGTTTAATTTACTGTTTTGATTATTGCAAATGTTTATTTATCATACTAGAAGTAACTACATCTTCTAATGTATTTAAATGTCTTGGAATATGTTGATATTTAATGTAATAGAATTCACATTCCAAGAGACGAACTCTTAAAAATAACCGTAATAACACTGGATTTCTAATGGCATAAACCCTGTTGAGTTGTAATACAACAAGTTCAGAATCCAACCTAACAATCAAACTCCGAATTCCAAAAGATATGGATTCAGATAATAACTCAATCACTGCACTATACTCTACAATGTTATTCGTTGTTTGACCAAGGCTTACCCCATGCATGGATACTAACTCGTCAGAGAGTGAATAAATTACCCAAGCTATGGAAGAAATGTTCTGTGTACTACGACAAGCACCATCAGCAAAACCAACGTAGCTTTGAAGAGACGTCGACATCTGCAATATCAAGAGTAAAACTTAGATAAGCAGGAATAGTGACAAAACATGCTTTTAAACTAGGCACGCTTTAATCTAAGACACAACAGCAATAAAGAAATCTAATCTATTAAAATCTCCACACCATGTTTAAGCATAATATCTCTTTAGATAAAGCCCATTTCTAGGTTTATCTAAAGGGACACCTTCAAAATCTATCAGCTCATAGGCCCCTTTTGCTAGCTTTCGCTTAACAATGAAAGGACCATGCCACATAGGCATGAATTTTCCATCTCCTAGCTTATCGCTGGCTTAATCATAAACTAAGACTAGGTCTCCTTCTGAAAAATTTCGAGGGGTGACACTTCTATCATACTGAGCTTCTATCTGTTTGACATGAGCCTCGTTTGCTATTACAGCATTTCGTCGATTCTCATCTAGCTGAGCCAAGTACAAAAAACGTTTCTCCTCCCCAGACATAGTTGGAAGTAATTCTATGGCTAATTTCAAAGACATAATTTCGCATTCAATCAGCAACACAACTTCCAAACCATAAACCAGTTGAAAGGGAGTGAAACCAGTTGATGTTTTTACCGAGGTTCGACATGCCCAAAGTGCTGAAAATAACATGGAATGCCAATTCGTTTTGTGAATACCGATAATTTGTCTAATCATAATGACTAAAAATTTATTGATAGCTTCAACCAGACCATTAGCTTGTGGATAATACGGAGTGGAACTATCGTGGCGCAGGCCAAGTTGATCTGTCAGTTCAGTCATCATGATATTTCGAAAATGACTTCCATGATCTGTAATAATGGCTTGAGGAACACCGAACCTAGCAATTATGTGATTAAATACAAAAATTGTAGCAGTCTTGCCGTCAATCGAAAATGTAGGCATCGCCTCGGCCCACTTAGTAAAATAATCTACCGCTAAGATAATATATGCATGCCCCCCGGCCGAGTGAGGGTTACATGTAATAAAGTCAATACCCCATTTTGCGAAAGGACTGATAGCAATTATAGGGTGAAGAGGAGCAGGTGGCGCACGCATCTTACGATCAAAAAGTTGACAATTGTAGCATTTCCGAACTGATAACTACAATCTTTGAATAACGATGGCCAGAAATAACACAACGCGCAATATCTTTTGGGTTGTGGCATACCCAGACACATGACTGCCACATGCCCCAGAATGGAAGTCGTTTAAAACCTTTTCAGCTTCTTCATGAGTAAGACAGCGTCAGAAAATAGAAGCTGGTCCATGACGATAGAGTGTATCACCAATAATATTGTATTGTTGGGATTGGAAACATATTTTCCATCGCTGAGGTCGTGAGATTTCAGGCTGAAAAGATTGGGTTTGGAGATAAACGATAATATCCCCATACCATGGATCAAGAGTATTGATAAGGAACAAAGATTCGTCCGCAATGGGCTCTTCTGCCACAGTTTCAGTATTAGTAGAGGGAAAATCACACATCAGTTCCGCGAAAACCAAAGATTTATTTGCATTGGATTTTTCAAATTCCAAGTCAAATTCCTGCAGGATGACTATCCATTTGGAATACTTGCCCCCTAGCAATTGTTTGGTCAAAATGTACATCATAGGGTTACAGTCAGAAATTACTGTGGTTTTGCGTAATAATATGTAGTGTCTAAATCTTTGAACTGCTTGAACAGCTGCCAAGGCCAATTTCTCCACATGTGTATATTTGATCTCAGTCAGATGCAGATTTCGACTAAGATAGTAAATCACATGTTCATTTTTAGATTCATCTTCCTGAACTAAACCATCCCAATTTTGGAATGAGAGGCGGCGAGGTACAAAACGTAGTCCTGGTTGTAGTTGGGAGGATGCAATAACGGTGCATGGGTCAACGCCTGTTTAAGTGCATCAAAAGATCGATCAACAATCTCATCTCAAAAGAATGGAATGTTTTGTTTCAGCAACTAGGTAAAACCCTTTGTTAGCTCGGCGTAGTTAGGAATGAACCAACGTAAAAAGTTTGCTTTCCCCTGCAAACTTTGGAGTTGGCACAGAGTCGAAGGAGGAGGTAAATTGAAAATAGCTTCGACCTTCGATGGATCAACGTGAATGTGTGCTTTTGAAACAACAAATCCCAGTAAGCGACCCGATTCTACACAGAAAACACATGTGTGTGGATTCAACCTTATTCGATAATGCCTACATCTCATAAAGATAGCTCGTAAATGAGTGAGATGATCGGCCCTACGCGATGAATGAGCAGGTAAATCATCAAGATAAGGTTGCACAATGTGCTTAATGTCATGAAATGCGTAAGACATAGCCCTTTGAAAAGTTGCTCCAGCGTTCTTTAATCCAAAAGTTAGTTTGCAATAAGCAAATTTTCCCCATGGACAAATGAAAGTTGTTTTTGGCTGATCAGCAGGGAGTATGTTTATTTGATTGTAACCAGAAAAACCATCCATAAAGGAAAACATTTCACTGCCGGCACAATCATTGATTATTTGATCGATATAGGGGGTTGGATAATTGTCTTTGGGACAAGCTCGATTAATATCCCTATAATCGATACATACTCGTATCATTCCTTGTTTTTTAGTAACAGGAACAATATTCGATACCCACTCCATTAAAGGAATTGGATAAATAAAACCTGCGCGAAGTAATTTTTAAACTTCGGCTTTGATAGCAACAACTTTTCTAGGATGTATTTGACGTAAACGTTGATGAACAGGTTTGGCATCCGGGTAAGTCTTGATTTCATGTACGGCAATTGATGGATCAATTCCTAGCATTTCTTCATAGGACCAGGCAAACACATCACGAAATTATTGAAATAGGGCTTTATAATTTTGAATTTAATCTTCTGTACAGCAAGCACCTATATGAATGTTTTCAATTATTCCTGGCTTTACTGAAATGTCAATTGAAATCGTTCGAGAGATATTTTCCAAATTTAACTCAGAATCAGGATTTTGCAATGGATTCTGGGGTTCTTTGACATATTCAGCAGTAAAAATAGAAGCGAAATCATCTTCAAAACGATCCAGCTCAGGTAAAAACGAATATCGATGATATAGATCTTCCCATGGTAAATATTCGATAGACAAAAGTTCACGAATCTGCTCATCAGTATGAACAAGATCAGGAAATGTCGTTGTGGCTGAACTAGATATAGAAATTGATTCCTCATGGATCCCATTCATTGGATCAATTTCGGTTGAAGAGGGGTCAAAAAGTGACTGTACAACATGATACGCAATTTCAAATGGACTCAAAGGCATCATGCCATCAAATGAATCTAACTCAGAGTCGGACGGTATGACCCAAGGATCATCAAACATAATAGTGTCTGATGAAATCATATGAATAGTTGTGGTAGAAGGTGATACGTTAGGAGGAGGAAAGGAAAAAGTTCCTAGTAAACCAGAATCTTTAAGCAAACCTACTCCAACATCCTTGTAAGGGATAGTCGCTTTACCAACGTGCTGGATTGTTTCTGTAGAGGCTGGATCGGAAGAAAAATAAGTCAACTGATCTATTGTAACGATCCTTCCTTGATGTGGAAATTTTATGAGCCAAAATACCGAAGAAACAACAACAGTCATAGCATAAGACCAACTGTGACCCAGAAGAAGGATGTAATCTAGAGGGGCATCAACCACTTCCACATCTAGATTTACAGTTTTACCTTCGACCCCTATGGGTAAATCCTACAAAATACCAAAAGGGTGGAAACCTTGGCCAGAAAAAGCCTTTAGAATTGTCGGAGACTGATTGAGTGAAGGAGAACCAAGCGATTTCCAACACTGGATCGACATAATACACGTTGAAGCTCCCTCATCAATCACAGTCCGAAAGATTGGTCTATTTTTTACTAACACTGGAATTTGGAAAGCCATTTGATGAGGTAGGTGAGGTGTACTATTTTATAAATCGAAGATTATAAGGCTCTAATCCTGAACATCGACAGCTCCTATGGCGGACAAAAGTAATTTACGTTGTGCCGGGCATGACTGCAGCACTTCCAAAGCCGACATTGTTGAAGGGGAAATAGCTAAATCTTCAAAAATGTTGTAATTCTGAGCAGCTCTCGCATGTGGATTGAAAGTTGATTTACGAAGAATACCCTTAGCAGGCGGTTTGATTATTAAGTCTGGATTTGGTTTCTCGATTTGTAGCGGACCAGAAACAGGAGGAGGTGTAGTTGATGTGTTTGCAGTAGAAGATTCTACTCCTTTACCATCAACAGGATTCTTAGTACCATAATCTTACGATCGCATTGCAATCCGTACATGAGACATCATTAGAATAGGTTCTTCTGAGGAATTCGAGGTAGAACCAACCTTTTTACTATCCTAAGTTGGAAAAGGATCCTTCAAGACAGCAGGTTTTTGTGAACCTTTAACGAATTTTGCAACCTCTGCTCGACATGGACATTCCTTAGTAAAATGATCCTCGTCACAAATGTAACAAGGATAGCGAGGTTTGTGTTTCTTGTCATTGGATTCATTTTTATCAGTTTTCTCTTTTGAATTATTTTTGTTTTTATTCTTCCCTTTCTTTTTACCGCCGGATTTAGATTTAGTCGTAGATGTCTCTACAACATTAATGTCAGCATAAATTTTGGGGGAATATTCTCCTTTCAGGGAATCAAGTAAAGTTATAATAGGAGAAGAATTCTTTGAATATTTATTTTTTCTTTTTGTATTTACTGTACCGATCATACCATCAGCGACATGAGACCTTGAAGGAGCTGCAGCTATTTGACCTTGTTTTGGAAGATCGAGGATTTTTTCATGTAAAGTACCCGACTGCGTATAAACGAGGTCAAGGTACTGAGCTTGAGAAATTACTTGCTCCTCAGTAACAATGCCAGCCTTAGCTACATCCTCAGTGATATTGGGTAATAATGATTTAACAAACCATTCCGCCAAAATTTGATCTGGAATGTAAACTTTCACCAAATGCCTTCTACGTCGCCATTCATGAATATGATCAGAAATATATGTGGACGTAGATTGCTTTAGTGAAGTTAATAGTTCCGTGCCATTGTCGTATATAATAGGCAACTGAAAAATGAGTCAAGAAAGCAGTTGCTAACTGACTGAAATTATTAAAAGAGCCTCGTGGTAACTCAATGTACCATTTGGCGGCAAGACCAATAAGAGTTCTTTGGAAAAGACGTAAGCGAATTGAATCATCAATTATTGAATTAGACGCACACTAGAGGTGATAACTCATCACGTGATTTGATGGATCCTCTCCTGGCTTACCTTCGAATTTGGGTATATCACTGGGCAACTTATGTGGCATTGGCGGCCAGTACGGATAATAGAAAATTGGATCATTCATAAGGTGCATCAAATCAGGTAAATCCAAAGTTGCAATAAATGGTAACTGATGATTAGGGTCGCAAAAACCTTGAGTAGCCAAAGTAGTTCCAGGAGGAGGATACCCAGGATAACTGGGAATCAGAGTTGCATTAGGAATTGTGTAACCTCCCGGGTAAACAGGATTAACCGGACCAAACTGGGGTTACTGAGGCTGCTGATAAGTGTAGCCAGGGTACGGTTGATACTGATAATTTGGATTTTGTGAAACGGGACCGAATTGAGGTTTTCCCTGGTACGGTTGATACGTGAATTGTGGTTGACTTGTGACCACAGTACTTGTACCAGCTTGTCCCGCAGGCATCTAGACCGAAGTCTGAACTGAAGGTCCTGACTGGGGTACAGAGACTTGAGGGATTTGCATGGATGTAGGGATAGAAGAACTCGGAGCTACAGATACTCCAGAAATAGGTGTTGTAGGTTGAACAGACGTCGCATCAGTTGCAGCAGTTTGAGGCGGAGTCTAAGGTGTACTAGGCCCAGACTACTGAACAGAACTAGGTGCAGGAGTTTGAATAGTAGGCTGGATAGGTTGCTGGGTTGGACCAGAAACCAAAGGTTGTCCAGGTTGAGAAGGCAACTGCACATTAGGCTGCATAGGTTGTTGATATTGGGATGGATCCCACACCATATTCATTTCGGGGTATTGTCCCGTAGAAGGTTGAACGTAAGGACCATAGCCTGGTTGAACATAGGGTTGATAAGTAAGTGGTAAATTTTTGGTTCCTTGAACAGATGATTGATCAGAAGGCTGTTGGAAACCTTGAATTGGGTACTGACCTTGAGGTTGATAACCCTGAGGTGCGTACTGAAACTGGGTTGATAAGGACCCTGAGGAGCATATTGAGTTTGGGGTTGACCCTGGGGCATGTACTGTCCTTGAGGTTGATAACCTTGAGGTATGTATTGTCCTTGAGGTTTTCCTCCAAAATAATATGATTCCACAGTTTGTCCTGGGAAAAAGTTACCTTGAGGTTGCCCCCCAGATGGTAACTGACTACCTGAAGGTTTCCCTCCAGACGGTAATTGAGTACCCTGAGGTTGCCCCCCAAGCGATAACTGATTTCCTTGAAATTGTCCTCCAGGCAGTAACTGACTGCCTTGAGGTTGAGGATTCGGAATATTACCAGACATCATAAAGATTTTCTCTGCATTCGACATTTCAGTTTTAATTCCACTTAAACCAGATGATAATACATGTTCAATTGGTTGAGGAGCTTCTCCAGAGAAAGTACCAGACAAAGCTTGATATCCCGCAGGAACAAAAGGACCACCGTGTAAAAATGCTTCCGGTGTTTGGGAAAACATGGATGACTCTCCTGCCATAATAGATGACAAATAGTAACCTCTGGGTGTAGGATGAAATGGAATTCGAGGTGGAGAAAAAGCAAGACCCGGATTCTATAAAAAGTTTGTTAAAGATAGATACCAAGCGTCAGTTCGAATAGGGCTATAGAAAATAGATTCACGCTCCCTAATATTTAAAGACTGAGGGGATTCAGGAAAAGATAACTCTTCGTCTGGATTATTAAGTTCTTCAATAGAAATAAGGCCAGATGGAAGATCTTCAGTGACAATATTTCTTACCCTAGGTGAACCAGGATCGCTAGAAGTTGGTGTAATAAATCCTGAGAATGTTTCCAAAACAGAAGGTTTAGTTTCAGGCTCAGAAATTTCAGGTTCATCAGCAAGTTCACTGGAAGGAGAAATACTACCAATAACTTCCGAAACTGAAATTGGTTCAGAAATATGTTCTGTTATGGGTGTTTGATGATCAGGATGAACAACTGTAGATGAAGTTCCAACTTCCGTTGATCTAATTCTATTGCTACTAGATGATACTAGAGCACGCAGCCCTTCAAGCTGACCTGGTGTGTATTGAGGGGGTTTCCCTTGAAGTCTTCGGGATTGTCTCGGCAATTCCGCCACGATTAAATATTAACTAATCACACGCAAACAAAGAAAATTTCAATAAAAATATCTAAAGTCTCTAAAGAAACAAACAGTTGAATCACACGCTTAAGAATCTAAGAGTTCAAACCACACACAAACAGTAAACTTCCCGTACTAAAAACACTAGTTGGTGATGAAATCCAACTTAGTAGAAATTTAATACAGAAAGGGCAGTTGGAACAGTTACCCCGACAACTTGCTTAATGAAACATACTGGCACAATTTTCTTCACAAAACCATCTCGTGTGAAAAGAACCCCCCAGAGAGTCCAAGTGAGTCTAGTCGATGTCTGCTCCAGGTACAGTGAGATCTTTCCTTCACCGTCACCTTAAAAAATAATCTTAAGTTTTTGGACACTAAGGTTACCAACAATAACGAATACAACTGGGGGAACAGTCTACGATCCGATCCCACGCGCAAGGGCAGAGTAACAAAGCTCAATCCCCTTGAAGGCTCCTCGACAAGGTTAATCTGAGGTTTACCGACAAGTGACCCCAGGCTCCTCGGCAATGGTTAATCCGAGGTTTACCGTTTGTAACGCGCACAAAATCTTCTATCTTCCCCAATGAAAGAGAATTGATTGTCTCAAAGGTTCGGACATGATCTCGTGATTGACTTCTTTAAGAGAAGCTTCCCAGATTGTACCAATTATAATTGGATTTATTTCCTACTGCAAGATTTCTCTACTTGTTTGTTTTTACTATCTTGGAGAGTTAATTACTCCCTACTCCAAGATACTAGCCTAAGCTATGTTGGTGATAAGAGCCCTAGAAAATAAAAAGATTGCTAGATGAATTTTAATTAAGCGTTACTTTTATGAGTTGTTTATTAAGTCAATAGGTACGGAAATGAAACTTTGATGGTGTGAAGACTCGACTTCCAAAAACACTAAAAATGCACCTAAAAATGATAATCAATTCATTTTCTTTCAATGAAATTCTAGCTAAAGAAAGAGTTCGAGAATGCAATTCTTTTAAAAAACAATTCTTTCTTTGAACATAAAGAATAACTGGAAGAAAATATTTTTGTCTTTGCAACACTAACTCAAAATGAGATAAATTATCAAAGCTCACAACAAAATCCTTTCACTTTCAAAAACTTGAAACTACAAAAACAATTTTCCTTCAAAAGAAATCTACAAATTTTAAAAGCACTCAAAACTACAAAACTAATTTTGAGATCTACAAACTTTAAAAATCTAATTGAATAAAAGCTTTAATATTTTTTGAAGAATGTTTTACTTAGTTGTTCAGTAAAATAAGGATCTATTTGTCCAGAATAACAAACAAATAAAAAACACTCAGATATGTTTTTTATAAAAATGAAATTCAAAACCTATAACAAAGTTTTTTTTCGAAGATTTGCTAAGAAACAAGTAGATCTATTTCTCAATAAAGGATGGATTTCACAATTAGGTCAGACTCAGCAAAAAGGAAAAAAGACCAATGTAATCTAAGGTATTTCAAACTGCCAATGCTTCGAATCACTACAAAGACCAAGTGAAAAGCAATCCAAAATGCAAAACTTCTAGAAAATCATCAAAACACAAATACCGTTGGAATTGATTCACAAAAGGCTTTTGACAGAAACAACGTCAATCTAGGCAGATACTAAAACTCTAAACCAAAAATAAAGATAAACTGAAGAAAGAAATCTAGAGTTTTTCGAAATTTTAACAGGGTCCGCAGGCTTCCATAAGTAACAGGTGCGGTCCTGCACTGTTTACTCAAGGAAAGTGCGAAACTGCTCGCACTGTGCAAAACCACAAAGTGCGGTCCCTAGAAAAGTTAAAGAAAAACATAAAAGATTTCAAGATTTTCAAAAACAGAGAAAACCTAAGCTACCCAGGCAAATATCTATCAATCAAAAACCAGGAAAAACTTTTCCTCAAATCAAAATAAAAGAGAACCAAAAACAACAAGTTTTTCCCCAGCGGAGTCGCTAATTTGTTGTACGGATTAATCAATCTTGCGGACAAGACCGATATCCCTAGTACCAAAAAGGTAATCTAGCAACAAACAACCAAATGAACTAATCTTTCTCTAAGCATATATGATTTACAAAAAGCACTATAGAGGTGTAAAAGACTTACCGTAGGTCCAGCGCTTTTTTGAAGTCGTTGTTGTCGTTCATGCACTTGAAGGAGTTATCCTCATAAACCTACAGTCACAAACAAGAAAATATTAAATAGCACCTGTATAGTAAAGATTGTGAATCATGCTTATCATGGTGATCAAGGAATCCATGAAATAAACAGTTTAACTAATAGCTTATTGAGAAAAATGAATTCATTTGTATTAACTTTAACAAAAAGAAAACCTTACAACCTTAGCCTTGATGTTGAACAGGCCTTCCCGGGGTTCGAAGCAGGAATCTCCTCTACTCTGATAAGCTCTGCACTCCTCCAACCGAGACAGATACAGGAATGTGATCTCTCCTCCCAAAAATCTCAGTTAAATGAGTCTGAATCCCAACAACACTTAACCTCAAATATTTCTAAAGCTTCTACTCCCTTTGAGGCTACCCAATGCCTCTTTTTATAGTGGAAAAGAGGAGGTTTTCAGTTCCAACTATGAAGGGATAGAATCCTCCTTCAAAGGGATAAGCTCCTCACATCAAGGGGTTAGCTCCATAAGGTAAGGGATACATGAACCTCATAAGAACGGTTCTGCCACCGCAAGATATTTTCTGGAAGCTTCTAGAATTTACTAGAAATGAGCTTTTCTGAGTTTACTTGAACCTTTTTAATCTTTACAGGGGTCCACACCTATAACACAAAGAAAGTGCGTTCAGGTACGCAGAAGACATGAACATTAGGTGTGGGACCGCAAGCAAGATATAGAGAAAGTGCGACACCAAAGTTAAGGAGATCTTTAGGAACTGTTCTCTGATTTTCAAGGCTTGACATGAGGAACTGATATGTTAGACTTGCAAAGGAGGAACTATGAGTGATAATGAGCTCATACACATAGAAAAATGTCAAGATGACAATTTTCAGTGTAACATGTGGAAGAAAAAATTATATTTCTAGTTCTTCTCCTCTGGATTCATGTGATAGTTGGTTGGTAGCTATTGGGGCCTCTCGAAATTTCTCTGGGTATCATGAAGTTCTCTTGAATTTGGTTGAGAGGGAGACTAATCTAAGGATCATCCTTGGAGAAAAATACACTTATCCTTTGAAGGGCTTTGGTTATGTTAAATTTCATTTTAACTATGGGGAAATTGTTCTTCTTCATGATATGATGTATGTTCCAGGACTAAAAAAGAACATTGTATCTATATCTTCTTTGGAAGAAAAAGCAATGAGGGCTTCCTTCATAAGGGGAAGGTCCTCACCTAACCTTAAGAATCTCACATGAGGGATGCCTCACCTTGGGATCTAGAATTTAAGGAATCTATAGATTCAATGGAAGACCACTACGAGCAATGGGACATGATAGAAATCATCAAAGTGAGTTATGGCACTAATTTTTTTCTCACCTACATTATGAAGCCCTGCCAAAAGTTATAAGGATGGTTTCTAGGATGACTAATGATGAAACTAATTAACCATCTTGGAGTATGTTTAGGATTTACACTGGAAAGAAGTTAAGGGGACTGTTCCCCTCCAAGAAAAGAAGGACCAGTGATATTCTATAGCTCATACATTCTGATCTATGTGGTCCCATGCCGGTAAAATATCTGGGTGTCTATTTATACTATATAATTTTTATATATGATTTCTCCTGGAATACATATACATTCTACTTGAAGCATAAGGATGAAGGATTTGAGATGTTCAAGGAATTCAAGGCATTAATAGAGAATCAAATAGGAAAAATTATCAAGTTATTCAAATCTGTCATTATTGGAGAGTATACTTATAATGAGTTCCTTGACTTCTGCAAGAGGGATATAATTAAGAAGGATATCGTTGTACCTTATAATACCGAACATAATGGTGTGGCTGAAAGAAAGAACAATACTCTCATGGAAACTTCCCGAGCCATGTTGCATGATCAAAGGATGTTGAATATCCTTAGGGGAGAAACCACTAATATGGTCATATATGTTCAAAACAAAACTCCTTATCAAGCCATGGATGACAAGATTCACAAAAAATAGTTAACATGTGTGAAGCCGAATGTTGGACATATGAGGATATTTGGTTGCCCCATGTATTTTCATTTTCCAAAGGACAAGAGGAACAAGCTAGAAGCCACTAGAGAGAAAGGTACATTTTTTGGTTATTATGATAGTTCTAAATCTTTTAGAATATATGTGTTGAGTCAAAGAAATATCGAGTTTATTAGGGATGTGAATTTCAATGACGATGTTTCCCTTTGGAAAAGCAAGGGATATTCCTCATCCTCATATAGATAAGAAGGATAATGATGTGGATCTTCTAGATGGCCCTTCTGTACCGTAGCTGGAGAAATAAGTTCTTGATTATCCCATGGAGGCTATCGACCCATTGAATCCCCCTCCATGTGATCTCCCTACTAGAACAAGACCCCTTTGGCTTCATGACACATTACACGATGTCGAACAACCCGTCACTTCCAGAAGAACCCTTAAAGAAAGAAAGAAGCCATGCTAATACCAAGGGTATGATGTAACAATGAGCACCATAATATAGATTGAGCCTCCCACTTTTGAAGAAGATGTCAAAGAGAAAGTTTGGAAGTATTCCATGGATGAAGAGTATGAATCCATTACGAAGAATGATGTGTGGGATGTTGTTCTGATACACAAAGGAAATTTTTTCGTGACCTCTAAATGGATATATAAGATGAAGCATGCAGTTGATGGAAGTATTGGGAAATTTAAAGCAAGGTTCATGGCTACAAGTTTTTTCCAAAAAGAGGGAGAGTATTATGATGATGTATTTGCACCAGTTTCATGCTATACCAATATTATATCTATTTTTTCCCTTGATACGAGTAAAATATGTACTCTTCACCAGATGGATGTGAATACTGCATTTCTTCATGGCATACTACAAGAAGAAGTACACATTAAGAAACCACCATCCTTTGAAGTACATGACAGGAAGACTCACGTATGCAGGTTGAATAAGGAGTTATATGGTTTGAAGAAAAGCCCCAAATCCTGGTATTGAGCCTCTAATTCTCGAGTGTAATAGGAATATGGCATCTGAGTTTGAAATGAAAGGTCTTGGTTTAATGCATTACTTCCTAGGATTAGAAATGTGGAAAAATCCCAGAGATATTTTCCTTTCTAAAGGAATTTTTTGGTGAAATTTTTGGAAATGTTTTTAATAGTATAATGCAAGTACCTAGACAAAACAATGGATATAAACATCAAGAATTTACGTGGATATTTATGGACCTGACTTGGTGAATCCTTCGAAGTACCGACAATTTATTGGGGCATTGATGTTCCTCATTGACACCCGTTCAGACATATGTTTTCCATTTAACTCTTTGATTCAATTCATCACTAATCCCCTTCATGCACATTCAGTTTTTCCCAAGCATGTGCTAAGATATTTGCATGGGATGAATAAGCTTAGTTTGAGATATTCTACCGGAGATCAGAGACATCATGGGTAGACTGATGTTGTCTAAGAAAAAAAAAATTATTAATAGCAAGAGCACATCATGGTTCTTCTTTTTTTTGGGCTTTGGCATGATATATTGGATGAGGAATAAATATAGGTTCGTATATTTTAGCATGGATTAGGCAGAGTAAATTGCTGCTAGCATGGCTAACTATGAGGAAATATGGTTGAGGAAGCTCTTTGCAGATTTGTTTGAGTAGGTCTTGGTTACGATGGTGATATATTGCAACAAAAAGAGTTGGATATGATTAGTAGAGAATACCATGCTTCATGACAATTCCAATCATATTGAGATAAGGTATCACTATATACAAGACATGGTGCGGAGAGGAGCCATGAGGCTCCATCATTTTTCAACTTATGAGGAGATAGAAAACATACACATCAAGGCTTTGTTGAAAGCGAAGTTCTTAGTATTTAGAGAGTATCTTGGACTTACTGATGTGATCCTCTCGGGTAAGAGTCTTGGATGATCGAGGACATTAGGTTATACTCTTCCCCCTTGTCTAAGCTCCTAGTGAGAGAGAATTGTGTCAGAGAGATCTTGGGGTTGAGGGCACTTTGGACAATAGGATAATTGTGATTATTACCTCAGGATAAGTAGTATCATGCCTATTTTCTAACAAACAAATAGTTAATATAATCATGTTTTCTCCTATGGTGATACTATTGAAACTCTTACAAAATTAACCACACAAAGGGAAAACATAGTTTTGAATCGAGGGGATTCTATCTTACAAGTTGAAATAAATGCCTCTAGCTAGGTTATTTTGTCATGAAAGTGTCTTGTAAGATTCATCAAATTTTTTTCCATCCTTTTAGTAATGGTCTTCCAATTTTCCTCTCTTTTATTGAAAAATAAGATAAATGTGTTAAGAGGAAAAAATTATTGTGTGGGATCAAAAAGAATTATTAGTTCCTTGATAATGGGATATCAGTGAAAAACCTATGTCATAGTCCCATGTATAAAAATTTATTTAGAAGTAGAAATTATTGGCACTATATACTGGGTTATCAAATTAGTAGCATAGATAATAGAAAGGAAGTAATGTTGATAGAAATTTGTTTGGTTTCTATGTGAGTTCCATGTATATATTTTAGTAATTCGTGTGAGGGGATCTGTTATATTAGTTTCCATCTAATTGTATTGATATTATTTCTCTCTTTTTCTTTTTTTTTTAAATTAGTTTCTTAACATGGTATCAGAGCTAAGGTGAAGGAAAGTAGCTTGAACATAAAAACTCCTTGGCACACTTGAAGACATCCTTGTATTAGTTCTCTTTATCTACAAAAAAAAAAAAAGGAAAAAAGTTTGAAGATCACACTATTGATGAAATCATTATAGCTACTATATCTCTCACCTCCAAAAATAAAGAAGTTATAAGATAAAAATTTGAAGTACCTCAATCATCATATCTACCTCGCTTTGGAATTTATTTGAAGGACAAATTTTTCCTTATATTTCCATAGCTAATTTCTAGATTAATCTTGGTAACTAAGACGATGACTATAGAGCATAAGTTTCCTATGATTCACACAAACTTCAGAAACTATTCTCAGTTCTGAATCACTCGAATATTGTAGCAAAGTCTTGAGGCTAATATGATCTTATAATATATAGTCTATACCTTTATTATATGGAATATTCTCTATCTTAACGATATGAATCCTTTGTAGTTCATCCTATGTGAAGTTCTGGAGCTAT
>CM076576.1:688638865-688691099 GCA_034641835.2 Pinus albicaulis | reverse complement strand
ACCATCTATGGAAGGACCTAAGGCAGAAGACATACAACAAACATTTTCTTAGATCTATGAACAAATTTGAAGAAGAATGTTTGCATAAATTAGTTGTCATAATACTACTAAGCTATTTTGAAAGAGTTTAAGAGAAGTCCTAAAAGGAAAGACACACAAGATATGATTAAATTTCCCTATGGTATATAAGGAAACCACTCTATACTGTTCTCACTACTTAATCTCTTAGACACCAATTCTCATCATTTGATGAGACACAAATCTGAGCTTGTTCTATGGTTAATAATCTCTTCTCTGCGAAGGCTTGAGGCTCTGAGGCTAATGCAAATCTGAGGTACCTAAGTATATGTGATCAATTAAGATCTAAGGCCAAATTTCTGTGGATCCTTACGTAAATTTTAAGGAAATTTGGAAATAAAGAAACTATGAAAAAAATT
This sequence comes from Pinus albicaulis, assembly GCA_034641835.2. NCBI lineage: Eukaryota > Viridiplantae > Streptophyta > Pinopsida > Pinales > Pinaceae > Pinus > Pinus albicaulis. The sequence goes on along the minus strand of CM076576.1, from coordinate 688,690,662 downwards.
CGAAGTTTATCCAAATATTATAATACAAATCCTCATTTTTTAATATGATTCGAGTGGAATAGTTACAAGACTAAGATCAACTCAAGTTTCACGAGTCTCAAAAGTTTGAGTTACAGATCTATGATGTGACAATGATAATAGTAGGAAGAAATATATATTATAGAGAGTTCACCTAATTTCTCCTTGGAGAAAAAAACTTGAAGAAAACTCTTGGATTAGTTTGAAGTCTAAATGTGACATACTTTTAATATCAAAGCAACAAATTAATTTAAAAGTACAGTTGTGACATGGTCGAGAGTCTAGCGCTGAAGGGGAAATATTATCAACCTAAATATGTGAACCAAGATGAAGAAAATTACAAGCAACCCAAATAAATATTGGTGGTTCGTATTCTAGTTCTATGGTAGAAGGTATAAGGTACCTCTACTGGAAGAAGATATATATCAGTTGAAGAAAATTTCAAATAATATTTTTTGCAAAGGATCAAATCTCTATGATAAAATTATTGTAAGAATGGACAAGTGAGGTTAAAAATGTACGTATATTTTTTATTAATTTCAAAGTGCCTTGCAACCAATAAACTATGTCAATTCTTTTGCATATAATGCTAACTATGTCAATTCTAGAACATGATGAAATAGTGTCTAGAAAATAACATTAAGAGTAAAGCTAATAATCTTATCCTCCTTGAAATATTAAAAGGTCTTTATAGATACATTAAAGATAGTGACATAATTGATTTTGTTGCATATTAAGACTAGGTTTTTGAGATAAAATAATGAAATGAACTCCATCTTATGTATAAAAGGCTTGTCAATAACATTTCTAGCTATTGCAACTAATGCATTAGTATACTTGTATAATTTGCAATTTTTAAAGAATGACAAATCTTGAAGACTTTGAATATTGAATCCTCTATGGTTTCTAAACCATAAGAAACGTTTGAATTTGAAAACCCTATAACTAATCATTTTTTCTATAAGGAAAATCCCTAGCCCTTGAGAATCATAGAAATGGCATCACACTAATGTGTGGAAAAGGTTGGTGAAAAGGTTGGAGGATATTTGAATAGCATTGACTTTGATTTTGGAGGTGACGTGGAGGACGAATGGACTTGGTATGTTTGTGGAATTTTGGTCTTGGTCTTGGCTTTGGATATCTCTCATTTTTTTCTTATTCTATAAGAGAAGGATTGCTGGGTTTTTCCCTTATGGGTTTTTCCCTGAACTAGCAGCCTAATTTTTGTGTCTTTTATCTATTTATGATCTCTATAATTTCTAGTTGATTCATAAAGGAATATTATAGGCATCTACGGTCATAACCACATGTTGAATCACCAGAAGGGCCTTTCAAGGTTATCCTTGACCTATATATGGGGATAGTTAGCACTATAAGTTTTGAACAATAAGTGTGATTATTTATACCTTAGACATGGTAAGGTGACCAAACAAAGAGTTAGGCCTTGAAGGATGACTATATGATTCTAGGGCTCAAAATGACACATTGAACAGTTGAAGATGGAAATTTTGAGGGTATATTTTGAATATAAATATATTTATAAGAACCATTTGAATTTATTAGCACTAGGTATAGGTCTTAGGGCCTCAAACATTATCAAAGGATAAAACATGAAACTTGGGCCCTGAATGAAGCTTTTATTCATCAAGGGGCCAAGAAGATTTCCTCAAACAACCATAAATGGTGTCTTGAAGTTATCCCTAGCCTATTATTGGGGTGTTTGGTACCACTAGATGGTTTTGAGCTATAGATATGCGTTCTAATTCATTATACATGATCTATGGAACAAGGTCATGCCTTATGTTAGTAAAGAGAGTTTTGACAGATATAATGCCTTGAGCAATACCTTAAAGAAAATCACATTACCAGTGGAGGGTTTATTTGCCTTCAATAAAGGATGTTAGTGTCCTCATAGATTTTTGAGCATTAGGTATGGATATTAAGGCAATTATATGGTTCAAGGGAAAAAATTTCCCAGGCCTTAGACAAAGTAAAAATATTTTAGGCATCCAATACAAAACATGATGCCTCAAACCTCCATACATGACCTCTCAAGGTTCTATGTATCTTATAGGGACTAAGGGTTATGATTGATACATTAAAATACCATAGTTGTACTATCTAGGGATCATTGGTATCCAAGTTGGTATATAGGAATAGAATATCTTATGAATTTCTATGGTTTAGAAAATCAACTAAATTTTATAATATTATATATTTTCTAGGGTTTCACTCCATTTTTTCATTATATTGGGTAGGTAGGTAATAAGGTAAGTAGGCAGGTAGGTAGTGTTGATCTTTGAAATTAGTGTCACTCCGACATCAACACCTCGAACCTCTAGGCAACTAGTAATAGGCAATGGGAGTGCTTGCCCAAAATGTAAAGCCCAATGAGTAGGAAAAAACCTATGCCGACAATGGTGCAACTCAACCCTCTTATCTACATTAAAGGAATTGTATCTTGTGAGGAGCAATCTCGCAACATACAAATTTGATGAAAAATAAAAATCAAGAAACAAACAAAACAACTAACTACCCTAAATACTACACACAAAAATTAAGTTACTCTATTTCTTTATGAAAGAATAATTAAATAGAATCCTCTCCTTTTAAACGCAAATATTTGAATCATTAAATTGACAAGATTAATATGTGATTATTACTTGAAATTTGAATAATGTTCATATATATATATATATATATATATATTAAAATCAAAAGTTAGTTAAATACATAAAACATAACGTTAAATTAAAGTGAATAAATTTTAAAAAAATAATAAAAAGAGAAATAAAAGCTTGAAATCAATTTCTAACATACTATATACATGTGACTATATTATATGCATGATACTAAAAGTAAACATAAGGAAATAAAATAAAGTTTATGTTATGTTACATTAAAATTTTATTATATACATGCATTGATATATCAAGTTTAATACATACATTTCACAATTAAAGTTAGTATGTACAAAATAAATAAAACTAAAAACATTCATGAAAGAAAGGAAGAAAATAGATGTCAATAATAAACTTAAAGGTGAGTGAGGTAGGTAAGAAAAAGGAAATGCCACAAGAAACCATGTGATAGGTTTTTAACCAGCAAAGGATAAACACATTATTATCTGAAAAAAAAAAATTCAAATACAAGAATCGCCAATAAAGATGGTAGAATTCAAAATTTTGGAACCAATTTAAACGAGAAACCGAACCAAAGTCACGTTTAAAAAAAAATTTGGCGGGAAATTTTATTACTTGCAACAAAACCATCACATGGTTATCATCGAAAAAAAGAGAATAACCTATAGAAATTATGCATAAAATAAAACCAAACAATACATTCACAAAACCATTGGTTTGTGGAGATTTTACTTTACATTATTGAACACGCTTGAGAGAATACGACAAACCAACAATCATCATAAGGCACTATATAGGTATATGCAAAAATTTAGTCAAGAGAGGAAGAAGAAAACCTCACAAATTGGCTAAAACCCTTCACTTAAAATTTTAGCATCATCTCAGTCTTAAAGGTTTGGGATTTTTCTTGGAATAAGCAACCACCTATTATTATAGATCTAGTGTTATTGATCAATGATATGTGTCATTATTGAGATATATATCAACCATAGGATAGGTTTAGATGGTTGCACTAACTAATTTTGGCATCCATTCCAATTTTCATTAAACTTGCTCCATAATGTAAGTTAAAAACTTAATACAATTTAAACTATCTAGCTACCTAGCTAGACTTTGCTTTTGTTTTTTCCCTTGAAAATTAGTACATAATTTTATTCTTGGAATATATTTATTCCATTAGAGAAATAAAATATAATTTAATTCCTTGTAATTTGAAATACACTTGGAGAAGTTCTCCCATTAACTCCTGAAGAGTGATATTCTGTCGAGGTTTGAGATGGCTAACAATGAAACAATAAATCATACTTATACGATCTCAACAGCAAGATGTGATTGAAGATATTGAGAGGAGTAGGTTATATTTTTTATTTTTTTTGTCAGAAATCCATCCTCCATTTATTCTAGTACTTGTAAGCTTATTAACTATTGAGACAAGAATGTCCCTATGATAGAATTGAAATAAATAGGAACAATATGTATGAGAAATTGACATGGATAGCATCCATTCATGTGATTGGGTGTAGAAAAATTTGATCAATCCCACTACTATAAGCATTTCTGATAAACGAAAAATAGAGAGCTTTGGAATGATGAATAGTATGGTCAGTGGAGATACGCAGATCACAAATATTGCATAAACAGACTGAAGAAATGCAGTAAAAGAGTTGTATCATGTGGGTTGATGAAGGCAATAAGAAAAACATATTATTTCATAAATAGATCAATATGAGACAAAAAATAAATTCTATTTGAGCATTATATTTGAATTAGGTGAAAAAATTACCTCTCAAAATATAATTGAAAGGGAGGCAATGAGCTATTTTAGCAATGTATTCCGCCCCCGGGAACAAGTCCCTCTCAACAAGCAGATGGAAATATGTGATATTTTCCCCTTGTTGTCTAGTATGGAGGACAAAATGAAAATGGATCACCCTGCCACACAAGATGAATTCCTATCAATCTTAAAAGAAATGGCCAAGGGAAAAAGTCCAGGTATTGATGGTTGGACAATGGAATTGTTCATTCATTTTCAAGAGATCATGGTAGTTGAATTGACAGAGATGGTAGAAGAATCTCGTAGCCTTGGTTGGGTCTTTGGTGCCGAAAATTATAGCTTCATAACCCTATACCAAAGGTCCCTCGTCCTCCCTCCTTCTATGGTTATCATCCCATATCATTGTGCAACACCATCTACAAATTGATCTCAAAATCCATTGCAAATTGGCTCAAAGCATTTTTTTCAAAACACATTTCAGCTAAACAATTTGGCTTTTTAGAGCATTGATAGATACATGATGCTCTAGCAATCACACAAGAGTTTATTTATTTCATCAAGACTTGCCATCTAGATGCATACCTCATGAAGATTGATCTCACTAGGGATTTTGATTGTGTCGATTGGGAACTACTATGGATGGTCCTGCGGAAAATTGGTTTGGGGTTCACGCTAATAAATTGGATAAAAGATTGCATCAAGACTGCCTCCTTTGTAATAATGATAAATGGCTTTCCCACATAATTTTTCTCAGTTTCCATAGGATTCAAACAATGTTGTGCTTTTTCTCCTCTAATGTTTCGCATAATTATTGATGGTTCGCCAAGAAAACTCTCTAATGCTCGTGATCATGACCTAATATATGGGTGCAAAATCAGTGGCAGTGTTCCCCTATCCCATTTAATGTTTATGGATGACCTCCTAGAAATTAGGAAATCGTATCCTTATGAATGGAAGGTGATCTTCAATATCCTCTCTGATTTTGGACTTGTGTTGGGCCTCCTCACAAGTCAAAGTCCAATCTGATCTCAAGTGAGCCTGATGTGGACGAGACTATGGAGATTTCTAATATTTTCGGGGTAAAATATAATCCTTTAGACACTATATTCACATAATTATGTTTCTTCTTAACTCTGAATGGCTATAAAAATAAGGATTGGGATTGGTTCCTTCTCAAATTTAGCAAGCAGTTAAAAAAGTAGTCACATCGATGGATTTCTTTGCGAGGGTGTCTTATTCTTATCAAATATGTACTACATAGTATCCTGATTTTCTGTATGCACATATTCATAAATCCAAAATGACATGTCTATAATATCAATGCCATCATCTCAGCTTTCTTGTGGGCCAACATACAACTATACCACAAATTTCATCTTGCCAGTTTAGAGGTTATCAACCTTCTGGTTAAACATGGTGGTTGGGGACTTAAGGATACTACCTCTTTCAACTTGAAACCACTCCTAAAAATATTTGGAGATTAGTTTGTAGTGATGGCCTATGGAACCACAACATCAAGGAAAAATAACTTAAAGACAAATATCTCATTAGATGGCTTCGTGTTGGTACTTCCAACCCTCCAAATTCCTTGTTATCATGGCATGTATACTTCTCATCAAGCATATGTTTTTTGGGAAGCTCAAATGCGATGTTGGTACGATATCTTCTCCCGAGATTAGCCTAGACTCCCTCTCATGCAAGGCAGGTCCACATCTGTTATCCCATCCTCTTATATGTTTTTTTCATAATAAAGGTTTCTTTGTGATTGAGTATATAGAAAACAATTATATTTCCTATCCAATATTCACTCATTGGAAAGACATTCTATAGCTTGAAATTCCAGAGCCCCTAATATGGGAATGGACATCATATAATTATAATCTTAAGCGCTTTGGGATTTTCCTATCTACAAAAGAATACATATTTATTTGGTTCGGTGGCTCACAACACAGAAAGGTAATTTCACATGAGGCATATCGGATAATCTTCCAACCTACCAGAAATATATTTCATTTCTCTTAGCTAGTTCAGTGATGGAATTAGAATTTTCCTCTCAAACTAAAGTGTTTTTCCTAGTTGATGGTACATAACCATATTTTGACCTGGGAAATACTTAGCAAGAAAGGATATCATGAAGAACCCTTTACCAAATTGAGAGGGGCGGTGAATCAGTTTATCCCATTCATGGATATTAAAATTATTTTCATTAAACTCATTAACAAGTCATTTCATAAGTATCTTAATAAAGAATGATTAGCATACTGAATACGTGAAAAAAAAGTAATAAGAAGATTAACACAAGACATCAACACATAATAATCATGCACATGGACACCAGATATAAGTGGAAACCCATAAGGGAAAAAACCACATCTTATTATTATTGTGATGCAAAGGAAAGCTCCTACTCCCTCTCACAACTGATTTTCTGTAGGCTCCAACCTATAAGAGGCTACTACCTCATTTTATGCAAGCTACAACTTGCAAGGAAGCTCCAACTCACATATATTTTCTACAAGCTATAACCCACAGGAGGCTCCTGGCCTCAACCAACTCCAACTGGACATTTATCTAGATAAAACTAGAAACGAAAGCACCAAATCCCATGTATTTTCTACAGGCTACAACCCACAGGAGGATCCTACCTCACCCAACTCCAACTATAAATTTATCAACCTACAACTTGAAAGGAGACTATAATCCCCTCACTCAACATGAAAATAAAATGTTGAATTACCTGGATATCAACTTCGTTTTCCTCCACCTTCACTTCTACCCTCTTTGTCTTCAAATATGTTTCATATTAGCTCCAGATGTGCATAGAAAATCTATCAACTCTCTTGCATTCTCCACATCTCTCCCATTATACAACACTCTTACATTATTCATCTCTCTTCCATTCTGCAGGTCTCTAACCTCTCTATGCACACTGATATTACATCTCTTATACAGATAACTCCTGACTGTTTTCATTTTACCAGGAATACAAAGTGAACAGACCTGACCCTATGCCTTCCACGCATTCGATTCCTTACACTTCATTTCAGGTTATTACATCAGAAATAATCATTAAAACACTCATTGGAGTTTTTCCTATGCATACAGAGGCTTTCCTTTTCATCACATACAATAAAAAATAATTAATTCATTTACATTTACAATTACAACAAATATATTTCACTCAGCCCTTTCAGCTCTTGGCTCACTGTGCATTTGTCCTTTCTGTTGTTGTCACTGTCTTTTCTATTTCTGTTGTTATATTATAATAGTTCTACACAAATTTCTTTTTCCTGAATTGACCCATGGTGCCTATATCCTCATTACCACGACATTCCACTTTCTCTGCCCTTTTCTCTATGTCAGTCACTTACCCGAGCCTTTCTGCCTGTGTTCAGATTTTTCTTGTTTAAAATCCGCAACTGCATCAACCATTGTTCTGGACGATTGTCAAGTCTTACCCGAGTCTACTGCCTATGTTCACTTTTCTTCATAAAATAGTGTAAATACAAAGAATTCTAGACCTTAAATAAATTCCAACTAGCCTTTGAATAGCCTCGCATCTGGTCCATTTATCACATTTCGGCAATCCAATCATTCTACATTATAAACCTCCTATGTTCTCCGATGTGATTTAACAAAGGAAAAACACATACAACCGGACTTGAAATCTATTAAATAATAGCTTTGAGTTGCATCGCATCCGGTCACTTTATCACATTTTGGTATTCCTTGGTACTTCTACATTATATTCACATGTTCCACCTCTGATGTGATTTCTTAACAAAAGGCCTTACATCTAGATTTTAAATGCTTTGGTGTTTAGCTTTGAAACTCCATCGTGTCCGGCTCCTTTTATCACACTTTGCCAAGGTGGCCTTTCACTGTGATTCATGGGTGTTATCCTTTCTAAGCTTGAAATGTGTGATATGTGATTGGGTCCCACAGCCAGACTTTAAATCCTTTAGATTTTAGCTTTGAAGCTTATCGCATCTGGGCTCTCACTGCTCTTCGTATTTCGGCATTTTGACGTGGTACATAAGCACTATCCCTTCCGAGCTTGCGATGTGAAATATGCGATTGGGTCCCATAGTTGGACTTTAAATCCTTTAGATTTTAGCTTTGAAGCTTATCGCATCTGGGCCCTTGTCGCTCTTCACATTTTGGCATTTTGACGTGGTACATAAGCATTATCCCCTCTGAGCTTTACCACTTGTGATATGCGATAAAGGGTTTGGGTCCCACCAGGGGTGCGACGTCACTACCATGTCATCATGCCCCATCATCTTTCCACATCATCAAACTTTTATTGCGATATGTGGGTTCGGGGCCATGTCATCTAGCCATGTCACCATATCGCACTTCGCGTTTCACAATTTCTTTTTCTCCACTATTTTGTGATACTCTTTCTACTGCACTTTGCGATATCTCTGCCATCATTGTTCTAACCATAAACTAGCCTGACTCTGCACGTGCATTCACGACTTTCTCCACTAGTTGAACACGTTCATTCCTTTATGATATCTTCCCACTCGTGCACTACTCGACCCAACACGTTCACGACTCTGCCCAACATGTTCACAACTTGACTGAAACTTACTGCCTTTGATTCCTTTGTCACCTTTGACCCTTTGCTGCCTTTTCTCCTTTGTTGCCTTTTCTCCTTTGATGCCTTTGTTGCCTTTTCTCCTTTGCCTCTAATTTTGCTTCTCTGCCTCTCTTTTACTCTTTGCTTCTCCTTGCTTACTTTCTGCTCCTTTGCCTTAGATAATGATTCTAATGTTGCTCCTTGCCTCCTTTTTGCATAATGATACTCCTTTGCCTCTTTTCTACTCCTCCATTGTTCTTTTTCCTTCGTTTCCTTATTTCTCCTTTATACTCCATCTGATCCTGATCTGCTCCTTTTTTCCTCAATGATAATTCTGGTGTTTATCCTTTCTTCTCCTTTGCCATCAATGACAATATTTCCAACATATCAAGGCCTAGGAAGGTGTTACCTTTTCTCATCAACTAGAAATGACATCAACCACATATTCCTCCATTGTCCTTTTGCCTCTTCTTTTTGGACTTGTGTGCTACAACCGATAAACTCCCCTACAGATTGGGACTTCTCAGGCATTGCCTATTGTCTTGGAAGATGGAAAATGGATCACCCATTGCATAAAAGACTGGATTATTTATCATCTAGGGGATTTGGCGGACTAGAAATGCTCTCATATTTTAGAATGTGATGCTCGACATCTGGCAAGACGGGTGTAGAATCATTTCTTTATATCTTGAGTACTCTTCCTTTAAATCATCGATCTCTAAATGTTCCCATCCTCCTCGAAACATTTGGTCCTCTTATCTAGTTGGATTCTTTGATGGGGCTTCCTCTTTTGGCCTATGTGGCTCTAGAATGACCTTTCATTTAGGGCCTAAAAGCTCCTATATATTTTTGGCACTATGGAACTGGTACTAACACTAGTTCGTAGTTAATGATGGAGATTATAATTATAACACCAAAGGATCCGAGAGACATACTTATGGAGTTATTTTATTATTCGTAAAAAAAAATGGATTATGTTTTCCAATTTGAAGTAAGATCTTTTCCCTTTTGAGAACTTGACAAACTTTTTTTTCTTTAGAGAGAAGGAAGGTGTGCCACTTTTTCTTTAATTACATGTAAAAATTGTATGGAATATTATACAAACAAAATTGGGAGATATACGCATGAAATTGTTGGAGGTGTTAATTGGAATATTGAGACACAAAATTTAGATGTGGTGAGGCGAGATATTTAGTCGAGCATGAATAAGAAAATTTTGGAGAAATTTTCGTCAATAGGTAGCATATTCTCATCCAATCCCCAAATTTCTCCTTTGACCTGAAGTATGTGATGGAACCTCCATCTTCTTTGAAAAACCAAAGCTTATTAGTTAGGTCACCATGAGTAGGATCACATACATGTACTTCCATCCATGTAAACCTCTTGTTTGCTAGATGGTTATCATAAATTGATTTTTTAACCATGGCTAGGGTTTTATGACTTCATTAATAAATTGATTTGATCCCATAAAAATTATTAAAAGATGCCCAAATAAACATGCTCTGATACAAATATAATTTGTAAGCCACCATGGATATTATTTCTTTCAACTATTTCCTAGTAGATAGATTGGGTACTATTGAGAATTCTGTAGGGAAATGAATATGATTAGTTCTCTTTACTTGATAATTGCTTGTCGTTCCTTTTCACTTATTAGCTCTCTTCCTTATTATTATACGTGTGGAGCATCAAACATCTACCTAAACAAGAAGAACAATGACATAATATATAGGCTGCAAGTCAGGGCCAAAACCTCTCCTATTGAGAGAAAACCCTTAAATCTTTTATCTTCCTTATATATTCTCCAATTAATTAATTCCAAGATGATTGAGACCAATACCAACCTCTTCGGATGAGGTGCCAACTTTTATCTAGTCAAACCCAATTAAATATCTTACAGTAGAACCTTTTTGACCTCATGCTGCAATATTTTCAGCATCCTACTGCAAATATGAAATTTCGGCCCCCCTAAAATTGTTGTTGACACATGTGGGAACTTTGGTATTCTAGAGCCCTCCTTTGACCTTCGATTGCCTTTCCCTAACTCCTGGAGCTTGAGAGTAACCCTTGGTGACCTTTGCTTGACCTCTTTACCTTCCTTTCTCCAAGTTTAACCTTGTATATGGATGCCCTAGGTCTATTCCAGAAACCCTAGTCCTCTTTAGCACATGAGAGAGAATTAGCCCAAAAACAAATCTCCTTTTTCCTTCTTCTTATTCATTTCCTTCTCCTTCCTCTTCCATTGCTATAATGAGATATGAATGTCTCAATGACGATGATTTCTCTTCTATATATAGGCCCCTCAAGGTGGGCGTGGCTCTTCCTTTTAGGCCAACTTGCTAGCTGTCAAGCCGACTTGGTCTTGGAGGGTATTGTGACACTTTTAAAGACAAAAATAATTTTCTTTATAAGTTAAAATATGCCTAGTGGGGTCTTCAACTTATGACATTGACTTGTTTTACTTCTTAACCTAAGACAAACCCTAGAATCACTCAATGGGTTCTTGACCTATAAAATAAAATACCTTGAGCATGAAACCCATCCTCCAAAATAATAATAATACTTTTTCTTTTATTTCATAATTTACAAGAATCAAAAATACATTTCATACTTATGAAGACTGAACCTAGTTACACATTTTTCAACACTCCCTCTTAACTAGGGAGGTATTCATAAGAGGTTCATGGACATTCTCAATCTAAAGATAACTCATAATAATATTTTGAGTGGTAACCCATATATCTAGAATCCTATCAACCAACATTGTCACGTAGAAAGGCCTTGACTAACAGCTCTATCTCTCCACAATATCATAGAACAATGCTGGTGAGACCAATGATTTATAGACACCATCATCATTGTATCTCAAGGTCTATACTTCACTCAAGTGTTCACCGAGTATGACCTTCTTTGGAATATTCTTGTCTTGTATAGCTAGTCCTCGAAGAATATTAGTACATGACTACTCTTATCTTAGATTCCCTAAGTCATCCTCAAAGAGTATTGGATGTCAGATAGTTACCCCTTCCTCCATTTTATCTTCCCAAGTGAAGACAAGAATAATGTGGCTATCTCTCCCTCTCCACTAGGGAGGATATTTCAACCAATCCAAGCTTGTCTCTTAGGTACATAAGCTTCTTGTTAGGAAGATATTTTATCAATATGTCAGCTACTTGATCATCAGTGGAGATCTACTGTAGTTGTAGCACACCATTTTTTACTAGCTCCCAAATATAATGATTCTTGTTGTTTATATGCTTTGTGTCTACATGAAATATTGGGTCCTTAGACAATCTTATAAAATTGGTGTTGTCACAATGTATCATTGTAGAGTCCATTGGTTAGTCGAATAGGTAGGATAGTAGCTTCCTTAACCAAACTGCTTCTCATCTTACTTCACAGGTCGTAACATATTCAACCTCAGCTCTACTTAAAGAAATTGTGTCTTTCTTTTTTCTCATTCATGATATCATGGAGGATCCAAAACTGAAACATCCTCCTATAGTACTTCTTCCATTTTGTTCGTTGCTTCCCTAGTTGGAATCGGTATATCCAATCAAGTGGACAACATTCCTCCAATCACAGTTCAGGAAGTAGTGGATAGTTCCTCGCAGATATCTCAAAATATTTTTTGCTATCCAGTGATCATTCTTTGTCTCCACTTAGAATTGACTAAGAATTTTTACTGCAAAACATATATCTGGTCGAGTATTCACCAAGTACATCAGTGAGCCAATCAATCATTAGAGAACTTTTGAGGTCTAAAATGGGCCTCCTAAGAAAAATTTACAACCAAAATAAGCTTTATAAGAACCAATAGGATTCAAGATGATGATTTCAACCAAGGGGGATGATTCCTCATTTTTGGGGTAAAAAAGTAAAAATATTGAAAAATAATAAAATAATGAAACTACTTTTTCAGCTTGTATTTTCAACTTAACTTCCTAAGTTTTTACTCAAATTTAGAGCGGTAGTACTCATTGGATGCAAAATTTAATTCCTCATCCAAGGAGTAGCCATGTTGCATACTTCAGATGGAACCTGCTACACAAAAATGAGAAATACATGAAAAATGTGATTGCAATCATGTTTTTTCATGTAGCAGGGTCCATCAGAAGCATGCAACATGGGTGCTCCTTGGATGAGTAATCAAATATTCATCCAACAAGTGTCCCCGCTCGAAATTTAAGTATACCCATAGGGAGAAAAATTGAAAATACGAGTTGAAAATTAGCTTTTTTATTTTTTCCCTCTAAAATTTTATGATGTAATCTAATTTATTTTATTATTTCCACTATTATTATATAATTTCCATAGGAGACCCATTTTAGACCTCAAAACCCCCCTTGTGTGTCTATATTTGGAATGATTCAATGGGCTCAATTCATAACTCCTTAGTATCTTCAAGTTAGCGATCATCAGAGTGTTCATAGGTTTGCAATCCATCACATCAAACCTCTTTTACATATTGATCACATACTTCCCTTGACCCAGATAAATATTATCAGGCCCTTTTGATACTTCTAGACCCAAACAGTAATGCATCAGCCCTAGATCCTTCATGTCAATTATGTTGCTAGTTTCTTCTTACATTCTTCAATTCGACCTTCTACACCTGTTAAGAGAAGATCATCTACATATAGAAGAATGATTACAGTTTCTCCATCTACAACCTTGATAAAGGTTCATATCAATATAACTCTTTATGAAGCCTATCCTTTTTAGGTATGCATCCACTCTAGCATACCATGCCCTTGGTGCTTTCTTGAGGCCATACAGTGTTTTCTTCAATCTGCAAATGTATTCCTTCATTTATACTTCCTCATCAATTGTTTCATTTAGAAACGTGGTCTTGACATCCATTTGATGTATGTTCCATCCCATCGATGTTGCCAAAGACACTAATGATCTAATTTTTGTATACCTTTTTGTCAGAGAAAATTTATCTTCATAGTCGATGCATTACTTTTCAGAGAATCCCCTAGCCAAAAATCTTTCCTTATACTTATTGATACGTCCATCTGTCACTTGCTTGATTTTGTAGATCCATTTGGAAGTTACCACATATTTGTCTTCGGGCCTTGGTACAATCTCCCAAAATCCATTCTTCATTATAGATTGATACTCTTCATTAATGGCATCCTTCAATTCCTGATGATTGACAGCCTCTTCAAAAGTGGATGGATCTACATCTATTCATTTTTTCATATATGCAGCATACCCAAAATATCTCTTAGGTTTCTTGCTTTCTCTAAATAAGCCTTTTATTTTCCCCATGACATTCTACATCAAGTAGTGTAGATTTCAACCAATTTGTTCTCTTTCTTGATTCAAGGAAGACCACAAGTTGAATGGCTTCATACGGACACTCATATTCATGATGAGATTATTCTTCTTCCATGTTGAATTCCTCTTCAAATACTAGAATTTCTTCGTCATCAGAGTCCATGGGAAGTTCCTTAGATTTCTTGAATGTGACACTCTCGTCAAATATGAAATCTCGACTTACTTATATATGGTTTCCTTCCTTTATATAGATGTTATAGGCCTAAGAAGAATTGTTGTAACCAACAAATGTTCTTCTCATGCCTGATGGATCCAGCTTCTTTATTTTGTCCTTTGGTATATGAATTATATGGGACACCCAAATATATGGAGATGATCTACAGTTGGTTTATTCTGAGTGAATACTTCCTTGGGAGTCTTGTTGTCTACTGACATGTGGGGACTTTGATTTTGAATATATATATTTGTATATTGAATTTGTAGCTACTCCCCATAGGAAATTTGGTAGATCTTGATCATGTAACATCACCTTTACACTTTCTTCAATGCCTTGTTTCTTTTGTTATGCAGCTCCATTTTTCTTGGGATTATATGTGACTATCAACTCCCTATTAATCCTTGGCACTTTACAGAATTCTATAATCTCCTTGGATGTATATTCTCCTCCATTATCAGATCTCAATATCTTGATTCTTCTTTGTGTAAGGTTCTCCACTTCAGCTTTGAATTCTTGAAATTTTTAAAATACTTCGTCCTTGGTTTTCATTAAGTAAACCCAGGTCTTTCTTAAATTATCATTTATAAATGTGACATAATATAGATTACCTCCAATTGATTTAGGAGTCATAGGGCCACATACATCAGAGTGAATGAGATCCAAGATTTCTTTTGACCACAAAGCACTACTTGCAAATGGTATCTTGGTATTCTTGCCCAATGCACAACCTTTACATACTCCTTCAAGATATTCTTTCAACTTAGGTATTCCATCTACTATTGAATTTAGATATGGGAGGATCTTGAAATGAATATGACTGAATCTTATAGACCATAGTTCACATGGGATAAGTTGATAGTGAACCAAAGCTTGAGCTAGAGGAGATATCAGACTATACATTTTTCCTTCTCGAATACCAATTACTCTAAGATTTTCTATGCGTGAGTCTATAATCCATACAACAGCCTTTCCACCAATGAAGGCTACTCTATCACCCTTATCCTATAGACTTTAAATGGAAATTAATTTCTTATGCAAACCTGGAAACAATAGAATTTCGTTGAGGTAAATGTTGCTTCCATTCTCCAACTCTATAGAGGTTGATCCAATACCTCTTACAAGATAGCTTTTGATATCTCTAAGTTCCATTGAATAAGAAGATTTCCCCTTTGATAAAGTCTTCAACTGTTTGTGATGACCTATCATGTTCCTAGATGCACCACTATCAATTACCCAAATACTCTTGTCTTGGAATGTGCCAATGAGTGCCAAAAAGATACCTTCATCCTTTTCCTTTATTACTTCTTTCTTCGTAGAGAATAAGATAATTCATGGTTCCTTGATTCCTTTATTGAGATAGTTTGCTACCTTTTAACATTCCTTGATGAACTTCTTCAATGAAGAGGATATCTTCATGATTCCCTTAGGAAACCTTAACTCTGATACCATGTTGAGAATTCTGTAGGGAAATGATTATGATTAATGCTCTTTACTTAATAATTGCTTGTGGTTCCTTTTCACTTATTATATTTGTTCCTTATTATTATATGTGTGAAGCATCAAACATCTACCAAAATAAGAATAATAATGACACAGTATATAGGCAGCAAGTCAGGGCCAAAACCTCTCCTCTTGAGAGGAAAACCCTTAAATCTCTTATATTCCTTGTAGATTCTTCAATTGAGAAATTCCAAGACCTTTAGACTAAGACCAATACCAACCTCTTCGAATGATGTGCCAACTTTGATCTAGTCAAGCTGAGTTAAATATCTTCCAGTAACACCTTTTCGACCTCATGTTGCAAGATTTTCGGCCTCCTACTGCAGATCTGAAATTTCGGCCCCCCTGCCACTGGTGCTGCAACACGTGGAAAATTCAATATTATGCTATAGCCCTCCTCTGACCTTCTCTTTCCTTTCCCTCACTTAAGGAGATTGAGAGAAACCCTTGGTAACTGTCACTTAACCTCTTTACCTTCCTTTCTCTGAGATTGACCTTTGTTGTGAAACCAGCTCCAAAAATAGAAGAAAACAGATATCAATGCCTTAGAAATAAGCCACTTCGAGGGGGCAACCTCCAATACATTACATGATTGAAAAATTCTTGGATGATACAAATTACAAAACCTCCTTTCTATGTATAGGAGTCCATGGGGCCACAATGTAATCCTAGTGGGGCCACAATGTAATCCTAGCCGACCTAACAATAATAATTTAAGGGCACAATAATAACAATATGGGGGTTACAAGGTTACAATAATAACAATAATGGGGTTAAACTAACAACAATAAGGGACTATACTATTAATATAGGGACCTAACATGCCCCTATCCTTCAAAAAAGTGTTGTCCTCAATGCTTGAGTAGCTCTGGGTGCTTCTGTATAAAATTCTTATCCTCCCATGTAGAATCTTCAGTGGGTAAGTTCTTCCACTTGATGAGATACTCTGAAATTGATCGATTCCGTAGCTGTCGAGTTCTTGTTTCCATGACCGCTTCAGGTTCCAATATGATTTTCCTTCCTCATCAAGTTCTGGCAATATTGTTTGAACTGGAAGATTTTCACCTATAACCTTCTTTAAGCATGAAACATGGAAAACTGGATGTACTCGCGAAGAAGCAGGAAGCTCCAATTTGTATGCCATAGTACCAATCTTTTGCAACACCTTGTAAGGACCATGGTACTTTGGCGATAATTTATTATCCTTCTTAGCTTGCTTGAGGGACATTTGTTTGTATGGTTGTAGCCGTAAAAATACCCAGTCTCCTACATCAAAACTTCTCTCACTGCGATGTTGATCTGCCTGTTGTTTCATTCGATTTTGTGCCAAATTTAGGTTGTCCTTTAAGAGTTGGAGAACTTCTTGTTGATGCTTGATGTGATCTTCCACTACTTGAACCTTCGAATTTTCTCTTAAAGATGATGTGATGGATGGTGGATGATATACATAAAGTGCCATAAATGGGGTCATTTTTGCTGCAGTATGGAAGGAAGTGTTATACCACCATTCAGCGAGAGGTAACCACTTGACCCATTGTGTTTGTTTATCAGATACAAAACAACGAAGATATCCTTCCAAACATTTATTTACTATCTCTGTTTGACCATCAGATTGAGGATGATAAAATGAGCTATGAGCTAATTGAGTACCCAAACAAGAAAATAACTCCGTCCAAAAATTTCCAGTAAAAATGGGATCTCTGTCACTCACAATAACCCTTGGGTTTCCATGTAGCTTTTGAATTGTGTCCATAAATGTAGTAGCGATTGTACTTGCTTTAAATGGATGAGATAATGCACAAAAGTGTGCATACTTGGTAAGTCTATCAACTACCACCATGATGACACTCTTTCCTTCGGACTTAGGTAAACCTGTGATAAAATCCATTGAAATCTCCTCCCAACGTTGACTTGGAATGGATAAAGGTTGTAGAAGTCCTGGGGTCTTAATTATCTCAACTTTATTCTGCTGGCAAACCAAACATTCTGCCACAAACTTTTGAATATCAAATTTAAGGCCATCCCAAAAAAAATCTTTCTTCACCCTGTGGTAAGTTTTTAAAAATCCTGAGTGTCCTCCTAAAGGAGAAGTGTGCAATTCCAAAAGAATCTTTTGTTTTAGTTGGGAATTCTTACAAAGATATAAGAGATCTTTGTACCATAAGGAATCATTTTTCCAACTAAATGTATCAGATGTACTAGGATCTTGCTGCAAATTTTGAATGAGTGTCCACACTTCTTTTTCCTTCTTCCATTCATCTCTTGCTTCAGTTATCCAATTTGGTTGGATAATAGAAATGGCACAAAGCAATGCTTCCACCTCTTCATTCTTTCTTAAGAGTGCATCTGCAACAACATTTAGCTTCCCTTTATTGTAGATTATTTCAAAGTCATAACCCAACATCTTTGTGACCTGTTTTTGCTACTCTTTTGAAGATAGTCTTTGTTCCAAAAAGTGTTTAAGACTATCATGATCATTTTTTACCTTGAAGTGTCTTCCCATTAGGTAAGTTCTCCATTTCTTTAGTGTATGCAGTATTGCTAACATTTCCTTCTCATAAATAGGTTTCTGTAAATACTTTCCTTTGATTGGATGACTTTCAAAAGCTATGGGTCTTCCTTCTTGCATTAAAACATCACCAATTCCATTTCGTGAGGCATCACATTCCACAATAAAGGTTTTTTTGAAGTCTGGCGTAGCTAAGATCGGTGCTAGGCACATTGCCTCTTTAAAATGTTCAAAGGCCTTAGTTGCTTCGGGAGTCCATGAAAATGCATCTTTCTTCAATAATGTTTTTAGAGGTGCTGCTATTCTCCCATAATTCTTAACAAACTTGCGATAATACCCTGTTAACCAAGAAATCCTTGCAACTGATTTATGGTTGTGGGGACTTTCCATTCCTTAATGGCTTTAATTTTGTTAGGGTCTACCTTAACACCCTCGTGAGATAAAATATGACCCAGATATTCCACCTCTTGTACTCCAAAGAAAAATTTTGATGTTTTTGCATATAATTGTTTCTCCTACAATAGTTTGAGCACCCTGTCAACATGTTGAACATGATCCTTCCAAGACCTTTTGTAGATTAGTATATCATCAAAAAATACTAGCACAAATTTTCTAAGGAAGGGTTTGAAAATGGAATTCATCAACCCTTGAAATGTAGAAGGTGCATTGGTAAGGCCAAAAGGCATGACCAAAAATTCATAATGACCCTCATGAGTTCAAAATGTTGTTTTCGGAATATCTTCGGTCTTCATTCTAATTTGATGATATCCTGAACGAAGATCCAACTTGGTAAAATAAATTTCTCCATGTAATTCATCCAATAATTCATCAATCACAGGAATGGGAAATTTATATTTAATGGTGAGCTTATTGAGCTCCCTATAATCGGGACACATGTGCCATGATCCATCCTTCTTGTGTACCAATACTACAGGAGCAAAGAAAGAACTTTGACTAGGTTGAATTATACCAGCCTCTAACATTTCTGCAATCATACGTTCAATTTCACTCTTTTGGACATAAGGATATTTGTAAGGTTGGATGTTTGGAGGAACACTTCCTGGAATCAAATGAATAGCATGATCATGATCACGAATAGGTGGGATTCCTTTAGGAGTATCAAACACATTGGAATGATTGTCCAAGACTCTTTGGATATCTGGAGATATAGATGATTTTTATGTTGGAACTTCTAGTGAGCATAATTGTGCAATTACACCTCGTTGTTCTTTCTTTAGAAGCTTTGTCACGACATTAGAGGTTATTATCTTTCCTGGCTTCCTTGTGATACCCCGTAAAAGAAAAGTACTTGAAAATTAAAATCTACCGTCCCCAAATATTGTAACCATTTTAATCCTAGTACAACATCAGCACATCCCATTGGGATGGAAAGCATTGGACTATTCAATACATATTCCCCCATGCATAGCTTTATATTATGGCATTTTCCAGAGCAATTTATAGTTCCTCCATTTGCAACCATCACTTTAAATTCTGGTGCTGGGATAGGAAATAATTCAATTTCTTGGCTACCTTACAATGAATAAAATTATGGGTACTACCTGAATCAATCAACACTATTACCTTTTTCTTCTTGATATGTCCTTCTATCTTGAGAGTTTGAGGAGTGGTAATTCCTGCCAATGCATTACATGATATGGTCGGACTCATTTCTTCCTCTTCTAGGGTTCGTTCCTTGTGTATATCGTCTTCTTTTTCATTTTCTTCTTCCTCTTCACAATCTATGTAAAATAATTTCTTCTCAGCACACTTATGAACTTTAGTGTATTTGCTATCACAACTGTAGCAAAGCCCTTTTGCTCTTTTTTCTTCCAATTTTTGTGGTGTCAACCTTGTAGATTGTTGAAATTTAGGAGTAGCAACACTTCCCTCTTTATAGAAGTGAGTGGTAGGCTTCCTTGTCACCATAATTTTACATTAAATTTTTCTTGCCAACCTGATTTCCTTCTCCAATGAATCAGGTTCCAAAACGCGAACTTCATGTTGGATGTTATCCTTTAAATTACCTATGAAGAGATCAATCATGTGTTCCTCTGGAATATCAGTCAACTTCCATGCCATCCATCTTAGCTTCCACACCTTTCTTCAAACCATCCATCTTCAAACTTCCATTTCATTTTTTGTTTCTCTTTGCGATAACGAAATTTGGTGCACTTGCCCATGGACTTTTGATATCTCATGTTGCATTTCTTCGTCTTCATGAGTCATAGTAGAGCCTTATGAAGGCTTAATGGTTGTTGAATTATTTTTAGGAGGCATTTTAGAACCAAATACTAATAGATATGCTCAATAGGCCTTTGGAATCAACTAGAACTGATTTTTCAAACAAGACTTATGCAATTTGAAAAAAAAAATACACACCTTTTTCTTGATTTTGAGGAGCTCGATATTGAAACTGAATTATCTCTGTGATTTCTGATCTTCAATATCTAAAATTTGGCCGTGAAGTAACCCTCTGAATATTCTTTTGAATGCCACCGTTCTGACCTGATTTGGATTCTTCAAGGCATAGTTATGTCTAATCTCCCACAATGACCCAATTATGGACTGGTTCAGTATAGCAAATTTGTACAACTTGCCACATGTCACTGTTACCACTTTTGGCTCTAAAATTGATAAACAAGAAACTACAATCTGTGTGCTTGTGGCCACTTTTTACATCATTCCAATCAAATGCTCAAAGAGAGAGAGAGTTATGAAGATTTTCCCACAATAACCTCTTTGAGATGAAATTCGAGAGCCTGAAAAATACTTAAATTCCACAAATCATATCTCCAAAAATATTGTGAACCAAGCTCTGAAATGTTGCGACGATGTTCCTCAGGATTTCGGCTTCACTCTCTAAAAATTTAAACTTCTGAAACTTCGTAGAAAAAAAGTTATAGCGCAAATTCCACGATGATCTGTTTAGGTTAAATTCAGGAGCCTACAAAAAGCCCTAACTTCCACAGATCATATCTCCAAAAATATTGCGAACCATGATCTGAAATTTTGCGATGATGTTCCTCAGGATTTCGGCTTCGTACTCTCACAATTTCAACTTCTGAGCCTTCGTAGAAAAAAAATTATAGCAAAAATTCCACGATGACCTGTTTGGGGCAGCGAAACCCTAGAATCCAAAGCTCTGATACCAAATGTTGTGAAACCAGCTCCAAAAATAGAAGAAAAGAGATATCAACGCTTTATAAATAAGCCACTTCAAGGGGACAACCTCTAATACATTACATGAATGAACAATTCTTGGATGATACAAATTACAAAACCTTCTTTCTATATATAGGAGTCCATGGGGCCACAATGTAATCCTAGCCAACCTAACAATAATAATTTAAGGGCACAATAATAACAATATGGGGGTTACAAGGGTACAATAATAACAATAAGGGGGTTACACTAACAACAATAAGGGACTATACTAGTAATATAGGGACCTAACAAACTTGTATATGGATGCCCTAGGTCTTTTGCAGAAACCCTAGTCCTCTTTAGCATGTGAGAGAGAGAATTATCCCAAAAACAAATCCCTTTAATCCTTCTTCTTTTGTTTTTCCTTCTCCTTCCTCTTACTTCGCTAGAATGAGAGATGTTGACTTTTTGACCTAGGAAACACCCTAGAAGCACTCAATGGGTGCTTGACCTATAAAATAAAATACCTTGAGCATGAAAACCATGCTCCAAAATAATAAAAATATTTTTTCTTTCATTTCATAATTTGCGATAATCAAAACTACATTTCACACTTTTTAAGACTGAACCTAGTTACACATTTTTCAACAGGTACTAGGGAATTGAGTGATGTGAGGGGGGTAGGGGCATTGAGAGATTCCACCTTCACATGGTTGGCCTTGTTCAATAGAGAATAAATTAGGATTTGGATAATATTGGAGAAAAACACTCTCAATCCAACAAGGAAACAACAAATTCAAGGTTGATTCGCTACTACTTCGTCGAGTGGAGGTAGGTTTGCTCCAAGATTAAACTACTCCAATAATTTATTCTCAAAATTTAGAGGAGTACATTCAGGTCATGCACTCAAGTGTTTTTAACTATTATTTATTCATGCAATTAAATTTAATATTTGGTTAAAGTTAATCTAATATTTCCTCATTGGTCTCATGAATATCTGTAAGACAACTAGTATCAATTCAAATGTTGAAGTGCAACAACTATCAAAAGCAAATAGCTAAAAATTGTAACATTACATTTAGCATTCAATTTTTTTTATTGTTATTAGGCATTTTTTTTATTACAAAATATTGAAAATATGTCCATTCATTCACTTTATCACTGCACTTGCTTCACCATGTTCCCTTATTTCATATACTCCATTACAAAGCTAAAATTTAAATATGATTTTTTTTTTAATAAACAGGTATAAAAAACAAATTTATATCCCCCTCAAGGGATCACTAGATAAACATAAAGGAGACCCTCGATTTTTGGAAAAATCATTAGGGAAACATATTAATTCACCTTTCCTTGCTTTGACATTATTTGTGACATTATATTATTATTTTTGTGTTTATGCTTGTGTTCTTATCATCAAATCGATGTTTTTAGAGTCATAATATGCATTTTGACATTAGTTAATGATATCATTCCTTCATTTGTCATATTAGGTGTCTCATTTCGAAATTTTTACATCATTCCATTAGGTCATGCTAAAACTTCTTTCATTGATGGTAGCTTTCCTCAAATAAAACTTCACTCTCCCTCAGAGATTCACATTGCTGACTCACTTCCATGTTTTCTTGAGCATAATAACACCTATGAAAATCTCATTTCACCATGTCTTGTCTCAGTTAAAGTCAACCATGGAAGTCAGGTTATTCAAAGTCTCATTAGGTCATTAGGGTTTTGTCTTTCAAGGTCCAAAAATGCATCATTTCATTTGTATAAGGTCAACAAAGTATGTGAGTGATCCCAATAATGTCTCTTTACCATGTAAATATGACCTCCAAGATGGTTTCCAAATTTGTAATTTGATTTCAAGTGTGAGTTTCATTCCAAGATGTAATTTTTATTTATTCATGTAATTTTATGTCAATTCAAATGTAATAAGTATTCAGTCTCCCAAAGGCTACCAACTCAAATTTCCACATGACAACACATAAAATGTCAAATTGAAAGATTTTATAGTTCATCAATTGATCAAATTTCAAAGGGAGTTATCTTTTCCCAAAGGTGCCCAAGTCATCATTGTTCACAAGCACCAAACCCTAATTTCCTCTCCCACTAAGCTAGGGTTTGCTATGGAAACGAGACATTTAAGAAGAGGAGCCATAAGGTAGGTCATATAAGTAAGTATGAGGTCATTTAATCTCATAAACATCATGTCTCCATCATTTTTTTAGAATTCATTCCAAGAGTCAAGTCATTTTCCACTCATAGGGTTGGTTTTTTCAAACTATGTTTCCAACCAAAAAGAGATGAATTTGACAAACATGAGAGAGGTTTTTGTCCATCATAAGTCAAGGAATAAAAAAATCCTTCATATTTTATACAAGTGTCATGGTTTTAGAGAAATTTCAAAAACACAGGTGCCACAGGAGAGTTGTTGCACTTCTGGAGCGACCTTGGGAAAATCAAGTTTTCTCATAGCTCGAGTGTCCAAATCAGTTTCTTGATAATTTAAATGATAACTAGAAAAATAAATATTTCCAATGAGCTATCATGAGCTCAATTTTGAGTTGAGGAAGGCCTCCAAAAGTTTCTTTCACCAACACTCTGCATTTTTTCACCCTCATTCGGCACTTTTTGACCAATCTTGGGAAAATCAACTTTTGACAAGGAAACTAAACTCCAATCAGAAGAAAAAAAAAATGTATATTTGGAAATTATACTTGAATAGATTTCCAACGAGTTGTCCTAGGCCCAATTTTGACACCAGGAAGGCCTCCAAATGTGGTCTTCAAAACAGTGAAAATTATGTGTTTTTGAGTAGTTTTGCACTTAGAAAATTTTCCAAAGGCGTAGCGACTTGCACGCTGCGCTCCTTTTTGAGGCCTCCAATTGAAAAATGGCCACCACCATCATGTTCATAATTATGAGTACATCAACCCTAGGAAGTTCCATAATATTTGGAGGAGAACTGGTCCCTCAAAAATGATAAAAACTACCTAAATTTCATGTTTCTCCCTCCTTTTTAGCCTGCACGCTGCACGTTTACTAGTATTGGGAGATCAAGATTTGATAGGGGAATGAGCACTAGTATGGAAACTGGTGGTATATTTGGAAACTAGACTCAGATAGATTTCCAATGAGCTATCATGGAGCTGATTTGGACACTGGGAAGGCACTCAAAACCAGCTCTAAAAACATGTTATTTTTCCTGCTTGCACGTTGTGCGTTTACCAGGAAATTTCCAATTTTCACAGTCTTCAGCAATTTTTCTTCAGTTTGACTTTTCACCTCAAGAAATGAAAAATGACTAATGTAAATGGTCAATATGAATGTAAAATTCATGTTTTACTTTTATCTATGGTAGATACATTAGGTAAGTCAATCAGTTGAGGTGTAATGAAACAGTTCACAAAAGTTAGGGATGAATCACTTTGATCACCCTACACTCTAGGTTTCAGTTTAGATTTTAGTGGATCTGCTCCTTCTCTCATGGATTCGACCCCTGAGGTTGGGAGAGGTTGTTTGATGCCTATATCATGTCATTTTTTACTCATTTTTCAAAAAGGGATTGGAAGTTGGCATCATTTTGAAAGTTTGTGTATTGATCAAGAAACATTTTGGCCTGGATATTAATGACAAATTGCAGCTATTTCTTTGGGATTAATGTGGTATGAATGTTTGACATAGTTTTTTCTCTCTGATCATTTGTATGAATGTATTTTAAGCTCATAAACCTTTTCATGTCTATGATATGCTTAATTTCAAGTTGAAAGTCAGAATTCATGTTTTTCATGCTCTGTTTTGGGGAATTTTGCATAATTTGTCCATTTTCTTTAGTTTAGGGAGAATTCATCTCATATGCTCTTCCTAGCTCCTCACCAGTCTATTCATCTCACCAAAATCACCTTTAAGTGTTAAACCTTCCTACCTACCTTGCCCCATCGAATGGACTACAATTTCATCTCATTGGCCCTAATCTAGTCCCCTTGACCTAATCCTCATTCAGTGAGCCCAACCCCAAATAAAAACAAACAAACCCCTGCATTTCATAGCTAGCCTAAAACCTTTTCATCCATCCCTCTTGGCTGTGATTTTTGTGGAGAGAGCCCTCTCCGACTTGGTAGGTCTAGATACCAAGTCAAAATCTTGGTCTGTGGTTACCTTTGTTGGGATTCCTTTTTCAGCCTTGGGAATCTGGGGAAGTGATAACATATTGGCGTTGTTGTCGAGGAATGAAGAGAAAAAATTTTCCCTAAGTGTATGACAAAGATCAGATCTAATTTTTGATGGTGAACAACGATCAGGCACAAGAAGGTTGTGCATCATTCACCTGGCAACTCCAGTTTCAAAGATATGCTCCTGTGAATCGAGCTCATATTCCTGGTTTTTCGAACCATATTCCTCATATAGATTGTCAATCAGGGTTGTAAAAGTTTAAGGGTCAAGACAGTGAAGATGATAGTTTGCATTTGGTCAAATTTCATTTTCATATCCATAAACTAAAGATTGAGTTTCCTGAAGATTGTCTGATGACGATGTTTATGGCTACCTTTGAGGAAAAAGTGAGATCATGGTATGAGGATCTACCATCTGCTAGTTTATATTCTCTAAAAGACTTTCATTCAGTTTTTTTTCAACATTATCGAAGCTATAATTCTTCCTTGTCATTGATTGATATTTTTTGTGAGATCTCTGATAATTTCATTGAGTTTCTTGAAAATTTGCATGGGGATGAAGAATGTTTAGATGATGAGCTCATAGAATCCCTTAATGATTTTTCCTCCCAACAAGAAATAACAGTTTCCTCCTTGGATGAAGAACTCCTTGAGCCTTTGCATGAAAATCCTTTTCATCACCAAAAAGAGCAAGTTTTTTCTCTCATGGAAGAAAAATATGATGTATATTGTCTTGATGTTCATAAAGACTTCCCAGAGGAGACAATTCTTGCAGCAGTACAACAAGTTGATTAGCCAAAGGTTAAAGAAGATATTCAGCATCCTTGTGAATCTTCAAGAGAGAAATAAGACAATTATTGTGTTATCAAAAGAAAACAAAGAGTAATTTCTCCTCTATCTGAAGATGAGATAGATCAGCTCCTTAACATTCATATTACAACCCAAGCGAATGTAGATTTTCAGCTCTTACAGTGTTCACACAGTCAAGAATGTGTGATTGAAGCATCATCCATTATTGAAAATTAAATTCTAGGTTTTAATGATGATAGTAATGAGACTGATGAGGCCATACCAGAATTTGTTGTGAGTAAACTAATTTGTGATGATGATTTCCTACAAGGAGAACAACTAACAAAGATCATTGTCTTTCATGAAGAAAATAGGGATGTCATGTTAACAATATTGAAGAATGTTTTATGTTCAAAGATGATTTAGAATATGAATTTGAGGAGTATGAGCCTAAGAGAGACAATATGCCAGAGAAAGAATCATATTTTCTCATGCTTCAGGAATTTTCAACCAACGCCCAGAGTAGAAAGTCATACTTCCCTATGTTGTCCTATGGATCAACAACCAAGTTTTATTTCAGATTAGAATGAAGAGTGTTCTTGTGTTTTTGCTGAATCTCAAGACAAGGTAACATTTCATATTTTTTAAGATCCTTTTACTGATTTGCTACAGTTAGCAGGGAAGATGTATTTTCTTGTTTTCATGGACCAACAACACATGTTCAGTAAACACTTGGACTGGCCTAGTTTTTGTTTTTTCTTCCTGCTCGAGGAAATTGAGAGAAAAATTCAAGCAAGTTACCATCTACTGGATTGATTACATTGGGAGGATAACTTCACATCATTGTATATATGTCTTCAGCAGGGAGGTGGTTGTCATCAGGATTTGAAGCCCTCGAGTCTCGACGATGTATTGCCATCAATAAGTAGGGTAAGTTCAATTTTTGAGTCTTTTTTTAGTCAAGTCCAGTCAAATTGATTCAGTTTCATCCAATTTGTGTCATTAAGTTTTCAAATAGCCAGTCCTGCATTTTAGCTTCAGTTATTTTTTATCGTATTTGGCCCAATCGAATAAAGCATTAATCTGCTCAACTCAGGGATCTGTAGTTCTTGACACCTCTGTCAGAGCTTCCATACCCAATAAGGCCAATGTTAGAGTCAGAATATGCATTCTGCCATCAATGACTGATATCATTCCTTCATTTCTCATATTAGGTGTCTCATTCCGAAATTTTTATATCATTCCATTTTATATCATGCTAAAAATTCTTTCATTGATGGTAGCTTTCCTCAAATAAAACTTCACTCTCCCTCAGAGATTCACATTGTTGACTCACTTCCATGACTTCTTGAGAATAATAACACCTATGAAAAGCTCATTTCACCATGTTTTTTCTCAGTTAAAGTCAACCATGGAAGTCAGGTTATTCAAAGTCTCATTAGGTCATTAGGGTTTTGTCTTTCAAGGTCAAAAAATGCAACATTTCATTTGCATAAGGTCAAAAAAGTATGAGAGTAATCCCAATAATGTCTCTTTACCATGTAAATATGACCTCCAAGATGGTTGCCAAAGTTGTAATTTGATTTCAAGTGTGAGTTTCATTCCAAGATGTAATTTTTATTTATTCATGTAATTTTATGTCAATTCAAATGTAATAAGTATTCAGTCTCCCAAAGGCTGCCAACTTAGATTTCCACATGCCAACACATGAAATTTAAAATTGAAAGAGTTTTTAGTTCATCAATTGATCAAATTTCAAAGGGAGTTATCTTTTCCCAAAGGTGCCCCAAGTCATCATTGTTCACAAGCACAAAACCCTAATTTCCTCTCCCACTAAGCTAGGGTTTGCTATGGAAATGAGAAATTTGAGTATAGTAGCCATAATTTAGGTCATATCAGTAAGTATGAGGTCATTTCATCTCATAAACATCATGTCTCCATAATTTTTTGAGAATTCATTCCAAGAGTCAAGTCATTTGCCACTCATAGGGTCAGTTTTTCCAAACTGTGTTTTCCGACCAAAGAGAGATGAATTTGAAAAAATTGAGAGATTTTTTTGTCCATAATAGGTCAAGTAATTAAAAAATCCTTCATATTTTACACAGGTGTCATGGTTTTAGAGAAATTTCAAAAACACAGGTGCCACAGGAGAGTTGATGTACTTTTGGAGTGACCTTGGGAAAATCACGTTTTCTCATAACTGGAGTGTCCAAATCAGTTTCTTTATAATTTAAATGATAATTAGACAAATATATATTTCCAATGAGCTATCATGAGCTCAATTTGGAGTTGAGGAAGGCCTCCAAAATTTGCTTGCACCAACACTTTGCATTTATGCACCCTCATTCAACACTTTTTGACAAGTCTTGGGAAAATCAACTTTTGACAAGGAAAATAAATTCCAATAAGAAAAAAAAATGTATATTTGGAAATTAGACTTGAATTTATTTCCAACGAGCTATCCTGGGCCCAATTTGGACACCAAGAAGGCCTCCAAATGTGGTCTTCAAAAAGGTGAAAATTTTGTGTTTTTGAGTATTTTTGCACTCAGAAATTTTTCCAAAGGCGCAGCGACCTGCACGCTGCGCTCTTTTTGGGAGCCTCCAATTGATAAATGGCCACCACCATCATGTTCATAAATATTAGGACATCAACCCTAGCATGTTTTAGAATATTTGGAGGAGAAATGGTCCCTCAAAAATGCAAAAAATTACCTAAATTTCATGTTTCTCCCTCCTTTTTGGCCTGCACGTTGCGCGTTTACCAGTCTTGGGAGATCAAGTTTTTGACAGGGAAAATGAGCACTGGTTTGGAAAAGGGAGGTACATTTGGAAAATAGACTCATAGATATTTCCAATGAGCTATCATGGAGATGATTTGGACACCGGGAAGGCACTCAAAGCCAACTTTGAAAGTAGGCTATTTTTTATGCTTGCACGCTGCGCATTTACCAGGAAATTTCCAATTTTCACAGTCTTCAGCAATTTTTCTCCAGTTTGAATTTTCACCTTGGGAAATGAAAAATTACTAATTTAAATGGTCAATATGAATGTGAAAGTCATGTGTTTACTTTTATCTAGGGTATATACATTAGGTAAGTCAATCAGTTTAGGTGTAATGAAGCAGTTCACAAAAGTTAGGGATGAGTCACTTTGATCACCCTACACTCTAGGTTTCAGTTTAGATTTTAGTGGATCAGCTCCTCCTGTCATGGATTTGACCCCTGAGGTTGGGAGAGGTTTTTTGAGGCCTATATCATGTCATTTTTTACTCATTTTTCAAAAAGGGATTGGAAGTTGGCATCATTTTGAAAGTTTGTGTATTGATTAAGAAACATTTTGGCCTGGATATTAATGACAAATTGCAGCTATTTCTTTGGGATTCATGTGGTATGAATGTTTGACATAGTTTTTTCTCTGTGATCATTTTTATGAATGTATTGTAATCTCATAAACCTTTTCATGTCTATGATATGCTTAATTTCAAGTTGAAAGGCAGAATTCATGTTTTCATGCTTTGTTTTGGGGAATTTTGCATAATTTTCCCATTTTCTTCAGTTTAGGGAGAATTCATCTCATATCATCTTCCTATATCCTCATCGGTCCATTCATCTCACCAAAATCACCTTTAAGTGTTAAACCTTCCTACCTACCTTGCCCCATCGAATGGACTGCAATTTCATCTCATTGGCCCTAATCTAGTCCCCTTAGCCTAATCCTTGTTGAAGTTTGTAACAAGAAATAGTGAAGGAGGCATCCTGAAACATCATCCTTGATCCTAGTTGGAAAATAATGACCTAAAATAGGTGGGGCCCACACAGGCTATTTTTAGGCGTAAGTATATTTTTAGACACGATGAGCATATTCTATATGTAGCAGGAGGCTATTTGTAGATGGTTGGTCAAATGTGAAAAATAGATGAGATTATATTTTTAGAATATTGGGCGAAGTCTATTTATAGATCTCTGATCTAAAAATAGATGCATGTCGATTATTATTAGCTCTTAATAATAATCAGACTCTAAACAACAACTTATTCTCTTGGAGCACTTAATTTCAGTATACAGATTTGTCAAATCAGTGGGCTGAAGGAATTACGCAATTCCTAAGGGTTTACTAGAGTTCATGCACAGAGAATCGCGTACCTCAAGGGCAGATTTACGATGATAAATCGCAGGTTTAGTGGATTTCATTTATTTAATCAACAGGAATCATTGAGTCATTAATTAGTCTAACTGAATGATACACTAGTGAGAGTGGAGTGAGTTAATTAGTTAATTAATTCACAAATAATAACTCATTAATCAAATGAATAATACAACAGTTAACTATAGTGCATGTCAGTTCCAGTGGAGACCTAGTGGAGAGATAGGTGAAAGGGCAAGATGGACTATCTGTTGTGACCATAGTGATGCATGAATTGCATCTACATATACATTGGAGTTTCCAATGATAATCACGCAATCAATGAGAGTGGGATCGCATCGAATTGGTCTTTGTAATCAACTTGGATTGCGCAGTGGAGGAAGGCTAGCAGGGGGCAAAGATCGGTGCATGGATTTATAGATTTTTCCTAATTAGTGTATGATGATTGTATTGTACTGAGAGCTTGATGTACTAAGCTTTGTATGAGATTTTCATATGATCTCCATGATACATAATATATGATAGTTGGGGTTTTCAGCTTCAGGATTTCCCGTTAAACAACTGTGTTATGTGCGATTGTTTTTATTTATGCTTTACATCTGTGTGCAATTAATTTTCCGCAAAAGATTAACAGTGGAATGATTCAATATTTTGCAAGAATTTAAATATTATGAGATCAGGTGAATATAGGACATATGCATGCTTAGTGCATATAATTTCTACATGGTATCGGAGCTGTGTTATATATTTTCTACATGGAATGAGAGCACGAATTTTTGGGTGTGCGAGTTTGCAGAGAATATCTGAATATTTGGATCCAAAATTTTCAGACAAAAATAGCATATTTGGATTACTTGCAAGAAAATACCCAAATTGAAAAAAAAAATCGGTCGAATCGGAGCTCGGATGAGGGAGATATCATCGATTTAAAATTAGCTCTTTTGTTAGAAAATTTCGTGATTGCGGGACAATTACAATGTGCGTGAGTTGGAAAAGGAAAGGTGTTCCTTAGACTCAAATCCATGGGGCAAGACAAGAAGGTTGGGATTCGAGCTAAGTATCTCTACAGACTTGAAGTAGATGGGATTTATACTAAGCTTCCTATTGTTGGGAAGTAGGTTGGGATTTATGCAGGTAAGAGTGAACCTTGGGATGTGGAGCAGCTGCAAGATGAGGATCATGGATTGGGTGCAACCACTCATGCAGATAAATTTCGTGCCGGATGGGCAAAGGGAGTGCATGCAACTATACCACCAGGTGAGAGGTGGGGCGACATGCATGAGTAATCCCAAGAAGAGATTTATGGGCATGATTCATTGAGATGGTGTGGATCTCATGAATTGAACTTGGCTACAAGGTGCCCACAGAGCAGCAGTAGCATGATTAGTATGCAAGCAGATCAAAGTGACAGTGTCAGATACTGGAGTGCGGTTCAGAGTTGACAACAAGTGCATAGTGCATGGGTGCAGAGTTAAACAACGCAGTGGTTCCTGAAGACATGTGTAGTAGCTAAGCAGAAGTTGAAGACTTTGATGATAGATGCATTAGACTGATTGAGTTGTTTGAAGCCTTTCAGTTTCGGAAGTGTTGCAGCAAGAGTTGCAGGGCGAATGCATGGATTTCCATGTCGCATGAAAAGAAATTCCTTTCTTGTTGAGAGGGAGTCTTGAAGTTTGCAACAATTAATAGTGAAGGAGTCATCCTGAAACATCATCCTTGATTCTAGTTGGAAAATAATCACCTAAACTAGGTGGGGCCCACACAGGCTATTTTTAGGTGTAAGTCTATTTTTAGACATGGTGAGCATATTCTATATGTAGCATGAGGCTATTTGTAGATGGTTGGTAAAATGTGAAAAATAGATGAGATTCTATTTTTAGAAGATTGGGTGAATTCTATTTATAGATCGCTGATCTAAAAATAGATGCATGTCGATTATTATTATCTCTTAATAATAATCAAACTCTAAACAGTAACTTATTCTCTTGGAGCACTTAACTTCAGTATAAAGATTTTTCAAATCAGTGGGCTGAAGGAATTACATAATTCCCAAGGATTTACTAGAGTTCATGCATGGAGGACTCAGTTAGAACTCAAGTGGCAGAGTTATGACAGAGTTGGAAGAGTAGTTTCTGGAGTTGTATTTAGTTTAACTCAGTTAGACTCAGTTGAGCTAGTTGTATCTAGTCTAACTGAATGATATACTAGTGAGAGTGGAGTGAATTAATTAGTTAATTAATTCACAAATAATAACTCATTAATTAACTGAAAAATACAACAGTTAACTATAGTGCATGTCAGTTCTAGTGGAGACCCAGTGGAGAGATAGGTGAAAGGGCAACATGGAATATCTGTTGTGACCATAGTGATGCATGAATTTCATCTACATATACATTGGATTTTCCAATGATAATCACACAGTCAAGGAGAGTGGGATTGCATCGAATTGGTCTTTGTAATCAGCTTGGATTGCGCAGTGGAGACAGGCTAGCAGGGGGCAAAGATCGGTGCATGGATTTGCAGATTTTTCCTGATTAGTGTATGACGATTGTATTGTACTGAGAGCTTGATGTAGTAAGCTTTGTATGAGATTGTCATATGATCTCCATGATACATAATATATGATAGTTGGGGTTTTCAGCTTCAGGCTTTCCTGTTAAACAACTGTGTTATGTGCGAGTGTTTTTATTTATGCTTTACATGTGTGTGCAATTAATTTTCCACAAAAGATTAACAGTGGAATGATTCAGTATATTGCAAGAAGTTAAATATTGTGAGTTCAGGTGAATCTAAGACATATTCATGCTCAGGGCATATAATTTCTACAATCCTCATTCAATGAGCCCAACCCCAAATAAAAACAAACAAACCCCTGCATTTCATAGCTAGCCTAAAACCTTTTCATCCAACCCTCTTGGCTGTGATTTTTGTGGAGAGAGCCCTCTCCGACTTGTTAGGGCTAGATACCAAGTCAAAATCTTGGTTTGTGGTTACCTTTGTTGGGATTCCTTTTTCAGCCTTGAGAATCTGGCAGAGTGATAACATATTGTACCTATCAATCCTATTAAAAAAAGAAAAGAGGGCCAATCAAAGAATGATCTTCTAAATAATCATAGAAAGGGTAAAGAGCATGCGGATCAAAATCATAGCAACATCAACCAGCCATCAACAAGCTCACCCACTAAAGTGAAAGACACTCAGAAAAAGGAGAATGTGACAAATGATCAAAATGATAGAAGAGATACGGTTATCAAAGAGGTAGATAAAATCACAACTTTTAATTTAGAAAATGAAATAGCTAAATTGAAAGTGTCCATTCCTTTGACATAATTAGTAAAGAATAGTCATTATAAACATCAGGTGTCTAGAATGTTGCAAGTTGATCCTTTTCCGATATGGTTAATGTTGAAGATGAACACCCTGAGCTCATTTTCGATCCAGCTATAGATGGTCAATTAGAAGAGAGTGAAGTTTCCCCCTTTTATTTAAGCCTTAGACTACAAGAGTACATACTTCATAATGCTATTCTTGATTTCGAGGCTTCTCACAATTTAATGCCAAAGGATATTATGGAAAATATGGGCATGGATATCACTCAACCATATCATGATTTGCATTCGTTTGATTCAAGTAGAGTTCACTGCATTGGTCTCATTAAATATTTATTGGTTTTCTTAGATCAAATCCCATCCAAGAATGTTTTAATGGATGTGGTGGTGGCTGATATACTGCCTCGATTTGGCATGTTGCTGTCTAGATCATGGGGAGCCAAACTCAAAGGTACTTTACAAATTGACTTTTCTTATGCTACTATTCCTATTTTCGGGCAATTGAGGAAATTGTACCGGGAAAAGAAAATGAAGTATATGATAACTAGTAGGGAGAAGCCCATAAATCATCCAATACAGGTTGTACATAAATATCTAGAATCTTTTATTTTATATAATGATGGACGTTTGAATGATGTAAGTAATCAACTAGTAGTGGTAGAGGATGTACCAGAAGTTTCAAAGAGTTTTAGAGCAGTTCTTGATAAAGAAAAAGAAGAGGTGACTTCTTCCAAACAGCCTTCAGAAGAATAGAAAATCAGTACAGAATAGAAAAATGAGGTGATCAACAAAGGTGAATCAGAACCAATAGTTAAGTTTCAACATCTAGAAGATGAGGATGGCCTTTGGAGCATGGATTTCGATGGTTCTTTGGGTAAGGAAGGTGCAAGTATTGGTATTTGGATCCGAAGTCCTTTTTATAAGCCAGGTGGAATTCCAAGTAGTGTTTGAGAATTCTCTTATAAATTGGCTTTTGATTGTTCTAACAACGAAGCAGAGTATGAAGCATTGATCACAGGTCTCAAAATTTCGAAGAAACTTGGTGCAAAAATAATTTATGTTTATGGTGATTCTGAGCTTGTCATAAACTAGGTGAAAGGAGAATATCAAGAAAAACATCCGCGAATGAGAGCTTATAGAAATGAATTCTTGGATATCTTAAAAATGTTTCCTGAATATACATTAATAGTAGTGCCAAGAATTCAAAATATCATTGCAGATTCACTTGCTACGGTAGCAAGTAATCTCAAAATTCCTATGAACTCAAGTAATAAATTTTAAATTCATGTCAAACATAGACCTAGTGTTCCTGATAACTTAAGGTACTAGAAATTTTTTTGGGATGATAAAGAAATTAATATACTTTTGCAGAATGAAGGGAATTTCAAAGATGCTTTTATTGATGATGTTTGTGATTCAGATGATCAAAACATAGAGGCAAATCAGATGAATATTTTGCAACTGAAAGATAATATTATTCCTAGAGGTCTCATACCTTTAGAAGAATTGTTTGATCAGGATGATGTGGTGAGAAAACCAACATTGAATCCTACAGAAAAGGGTGTGGAAGATGAGAAAATTGAAGCAATAGATAAGCCCAAGATGGTTAAGTTGTCTAAGACATTATCTCCCGATGAAAAAGATAAGTACATCAAATTTTTATCTAAATTTTTTTATATTTTAGCATGGGATTATGCAGATTTGAAGGTCTATGACAAAAATATTATTCAACACACTATTCCCATCAAGCCGGATCAAAAACCTTTCAGACAAAAGTTGAGAAGGATAAATCCAAGACTGTTGCCATCCATCGAGAAAGAGGTAAATCGATTGTATAAATCTGGTATCAATGTTCTAATTAGGTTTTCTGATTGGATTTCAAATTTGGTTCCGGTAAGGAAAAAGACTGGAGAGAAGTTTGTGCATTGATTTTCGAAATTTAAATAAAGTGTCTTTAAAGGATAATTACCCCTTCCTAAGATGGACCATATTCTGCAAAGGGTAGTTGGAGCATCACGAATGTCACTGCTTGATGGATATTCAGGTTATAATCATATTTTGGTACATGAAGAAGACCAAGGTAAAACCGCTTTCACAACACCATGGGGGACCTTTCAATATGTCAAAATGCCATTTGGACTCAAGAAAGCAGGGGCTACTTTTCAGCGGGCAATGGATATAGCCTTTGCTAATGACAAGGATGTTTTCTTAGTGGTGTATTTAGATGATTTGAAAATGTTTTCTAGTTCTAATGATCATCATTTATATCATCTTAGAATTGTTTTTTAGAAATGCAGGGAGTTTGGAATTTATTTGAATCCGAAAAAGAGTCTTTTTGCCATGGAGGAAGGAAAACTTCTCGGTCATATAATTTCAAAAAATGGCATTCGCATTGATCCTTCCAGAGTAGAAGCAATTCAAAAAATATATTTTCCGCATAATAAAAAGGAGATACAAGCTTTCAATGGTAAGATGAATTTATTGTGCAGATTTGTTCCTAATTTGGCCAAGCATTTGCATGAAATGACTAATATGTTGGAAAAGGACAAAACTGTAAAATGGACCACTGATGCTATGAATTCTTTCAACTTGGTAAATATTGCTATAACTACATCTCTTGTTTTGGTTAGTCTGGATTATACTAGTGATTTTATAATATTTTCATTTGCATCTAAGCACACCTTGGCTGCAGTTTTGATGCAAAACAAGGATCAGGTTGAGCAGCCCATTGCTTTCTTTAGTCGAGCCATTAGAGATTATGCTCTTCACTATAATATTATTGAGAAGCAAGCTTTAGCCTTAATCAAGGCCTTGAAGGATTTCTAGATCCATATTCTACATTCACACACTATAGCTTATGTTCCAAATGCAACTGTAAAAGAAGTTCTCAAACAGACCGATTAGGAAGGGAGGAGAGAAAAGTGGATAACAACAATGCTAGAGTATGATCTTGAGATAAATCCCACTAATCTGATCAAGGGACAGGGGTTAACCAAACTTATGGCTGAATCCAATTTGCATGTTCTAGAAATAAACCTTATTGCAGCAATGTCAGATGATGAAGAAGATGATGCTCTAATACAGGTATCGGAAATGTTTCTCACTTCACCATGTTATTTAGATATAGTGTATGTCCTTCAGCACTTATGTCCTCCTCCTGGAATGTCAAAAAGTAAGGGTAGGTCTTTGAAATTAAAATCTGCTAAATACTGCATTCTAGGAAGTGCCCTTTATTGGAAAGATCCAGGAGGTGTTCTTATAAATTTTCTGGTTTAAGGTGAAGCTAAACAGGTAATGGATGACTTCCATAGGGGAGATTGTGGAGGTCACTTGTTTTGGAAAACAACAGCTAATAAAGTGCTAAGAGCAGGGTATTATTGGCCGACTCTATTTTCAGATTTGTACAAAACAATCATAAACTGTCATGAATGCCAATTTTTTCAGGGAAAAAGGAAACTCCTTCCTCTTCCACTGAAGCCTATTGTAGTAAATGCTCCTTTTCAATAGTGGGGACTTGATTTTATAGGGGAAATTCATCCCACATCATCAACAAATCATATATGGATTCTTACAGCTACCGACTATTTCACCAAGTGGATCGAGGCTATTCCTACAAGGCAAGCTACAAACATGGTAATTATTCAGTTTTTAGAATCCAATATTTTGTCTCGTTTTGGTTGTCCTCACAATATTATTACAGATAATGCAGCAGCATTCAAGTCAAAGAAGATGGTTGAGTTTTGTCACAAGTATAATAGCAGGTTGGGCCATTCAACCGCATATTATCCGTAGGGCAATGGATTAGCTGAGTCCTCTAATAAATCCTTCGTTAATATCATTAAGAAAATGTTAGAGGAGAACAAGAAAATTGGCATAGAAAGCTTACCAATGCTTTGTGGGTAGACCTAGTGAGCACCAAGAAGTCTATAGGTATGTCACTCTTTGAATTGGTTTATGGTACATATACAGTGTTTCCTACATCACTTGCAGTCATGGTTATGAGATTATTTTAGGAAGCAGATAGTGAGGAATATGATATTCAACGTCGAATAAATCAAATGATTCACCTTCAGCAAACAAGGGAATAAGTTTTTCAGACTACTTCTAAACTTCAGGAGAAAATAAAAAAGATTTATGATCGCAAAACCAAGGCAGATAAGTTTAACCTGGAAGATGTAGTGTTGCGATGGGATGCAAGAAATGAAGAGAAAGGAAATCATGGGAAGTTTGAAAATATATGGAAAGGACCCAACAATATCTTAGCTTATCGAGGACAAAATTCCTATTTGCTGAAAGAGATGAATGGACAAGAATGTTCAGGAGGACCAGTCAATGGTAGGCTCTTGAAACATTACTATTTCTGATGCAACTTCTGAAAGCATGTTCCACTTTCATTGTAAATATCAGTTTATATTTTCTGCAAGGTTTGGAGTGGAAAATCATTTAGGCTTGGGGCCCAAAGTGAAGGCTATAAAGCTTGTTTATTTTTTGTTATTTTCAAAGTTTTTGAGTCAGTTTTGAGTTAGTGTCAAAGTCAGTTTTTGAGTCAGTTCTTAGTCACTTTGAATGGTTTTTGAGTAAGTTCTATAGTCTGCAGTCTTTTAAATTATTTGACCGTATTGGCCCAAAGGTTAGGCACTTGGTCTATGGTGTTCTTGACACCTCCAAGGAGCTGCCATCCCCAATAAGGCCAATGTTAGTGTCAGTATTTGCATAATTCCACCAGGGATCAAAAAACATTTTGCATGTGCATCTTAGGTGTCCCACTCTAAAGCAATTTTCGATCATTCCATTAGGTCACGATATAAAATTGTTCCACTGGTGGTTGTCCCTTTCAATAAACTTCACTCTCCCTCCAAGATTCACATTGCTGACTCATTCTCATGTCTCCTTGGGCATAAAAAAACCTATGGAACTCTCTTTTCACCAGGTAGTCTTTTAAACCAAATTTCATTCATGAAAGTCAGGTCTAAAGAAGTCCCATTAGGTCATTAGGTTTTTATTTCTCAAGGTCACTCCTTCATTTCAGATGAGGTCAAAAAATATATGAGAGGGACTAAATAAGAGATTTTGTTTTTCTATGTAGAAGATCATCATGATGTAATTATCATACTTTCAAAGTTGTAATTTTTTAGTTTCATGACTTTTATATCAAAAAAGTCAAATATGTAATTTATTTATATTTTTCCAAATTTAATTTATGTTTTCATATGTAACAAATTCATCCCAAGATGTCAATGCAATCATGTCCAGCCAAAGTGGAGAAAAGAAAGCCAAACTCCATGACTTGATCAACCTGCAATGCCAAAAAGTCAAAAATATAAAGAGTATCAGTGCCAAAGTCCAAAGGGAAAAGTGAAAATTAGAAAAGTGTGTAATTCAAATTAAAATTTCAAATCCACTATGCTATAAATCCTTTCAAAACACCTCAAATCAAGTCATTGCATCCATTCAACCACCAGGAGTTTCCAACAAAGGATAAATTTCAAGTTTTAGAGCATTTTGAGTCAAATTTAAGGGTCGTTGCACGTTTATCCTTGGGCGTTGCGCGTTTTCCCAGTCGTTGTATGTTTGCACTCAGGCGCTGCATGTTTTCTCGACAACTGCTAACCAATTTACACAGGCATTACACATTTACCCTTGGTCACTGCGTGTTTGCCCGGGCACTGCGCATTCCTCCAAGACTCTAGGTGTTTGCACAGGCAGGGTTTCAAAGGGTTTCACAACCTCCAACAAGCTTTTATTTCCACACAAATTTCTTTAAAGGGCTTTAAAACAGTAAGTGAACCCTAAGACACCTCTCATCTAAAATATTTTGTATTTCATAAGAAATTTTAAGTGCTTGTTGCTATGAAACCCATTTTTCATTTCCTTCCCATTTTTCATGCATCATATCCATCTTCATGTCCCTAAATATATATCAATCATCAAGCTATAAAATCATAGGGTTTTAATAGAACTAGGTTTTCATCTACATTCACTCCCTCCATTTTCCTAAGTTATTCATTTCACCTCTCACTTCCTTCATCTCATCCCATTTACCCTAGGGTTTCCAAAGCCTTCAAGTCCACAATGTCTAAAGAGGAGGATAGAAGTGTCAGTGAGGAACAAACACCAAAGAAGAGTAAGAAAGGAGGGAAAATCATCATATATGAACCAATAACCACGAAAGAGCTCATGGCTTCTCCCCTCACTGTGTCATGTTTTAAACATGTTGTTTTGAGTTTTGCAAGAAAGTGCAGCAGATCCAGTATCACTCTATGTTGAAAAGGTTTTTCATTACCAATCTTCATGATAGGCAGGTCACTCTTGATAGGGTTACTTTTACCATGTCTACTAATGTCATTGTAGCTACTATATGGATCCCTAATGTGGGAGAGAAATGGTTTAAACAAGGGAACCTTGATCAGAGCTACTATGAACCATATCTCAAACCTAGATACAAGGATGAAAAAAACACCATTTTCCCTTTCTCTCATCTTCTTGACCGATATGTCCCTATGATGAAAATAATCATGAAATACTTCATCTGTGAGGGGAGGTTTTCTCAACTCTATTCATATCATATCTGACTCCTCATGCACTTCACTAGAGTCAAAATGCTTCACATACCCTACTATCTCTCCCACAAAATTGACAAGATGGCATACATTGTACAAAAGAGGGATTGTAATGATCAGATGCACAGTATTTTCCACCACTACCTCATCAAGATGATAATCATGCATCATCTTGAGCAAAAAAATATTCCATGGGACACATTCATAGAAAATGAAGTTTTCACTACCCCACCTAGTCAACATGAGCAAAGTATCCTCTCATCATATCATCCTCCCATATCCACTCCTCCATTTCAGCCTACTTCTCATGCATCATCACCAAGTTAGTTTCATTCACCCCATGTTGATCCTTCTTCATGCATCATCACCAAGTCAGTTTCATTCACCTCATGTTGATCCTTCTTCACCACCTTTCTATAACCCTTCATCATCATCACATCATGATTCTGAGTCATCAAGCAGTGAGGAGGACATTGTGGCAACTTAGGCTAATTTGGATGACGTTGAGCCATTACCCAAGACTTATCAAAGAGGCTACAACTAGTTTTTTGCTTCACATGGAGTGAAAGGGACCATGCCTTCTTCATCAAAAAAACAGGTGGATAAGGGCAAGGAAAAGGCTAAAGATCCAATCATTGATGAGCTGGAGGAAAAACATGAAACCGAGCATGTGTTTCAATTGATTGACCTTGATGAGGAAGATGAGGATAGAATCACTAGTGCAGCAATCAAACTAATCTTAGTGAACTTAAAACAAATATTAGTGAACTTAAAACTAATATTGACAGAGAAAATTATGTGATTGATTTTCTTGAGCAAGAAAATCAGCAGCTGAAAGCTAAACAAATCATCAATGAGGTTAGGACCATCAAAGCACAAAGAGAGGTAGAAAAGGCCAAGGCCTTACTAGAGGAGACCTTGGAAATATTTGGTGAGATTGATGATGAGGAGGATCAGCAACCAAGACAGAAACCAAAGACTAGAGGGATCAAAAGAGCTCTAGCCCTTGAGAGATAGAGAGAAGTTGAGTTGGCAAAGAAGCTCACTCCAAGTGAGCTACTTGCCTTAGATATTAGAAAGGACAGAGAATCATGGCTTGATAGATACAATCTACCTTTGGAGAGGTTTCTAGAGAAGGCCTATGAGGACAATGAGATTCAAAGGAAAATGGCAAAGCACTACGCCATGAGGAACAAAATTGCAAGGGCCAAGCTCAAACGAGCCTACGTAAAAATTCAAACTTTTACTAAGGAATAGGAGAAGGAGAGGTTAGATATACTTGTTGAGGTGTCTCTTCATGCCTTAAGAACTTGATAATCAAGTTCCCTCACAATTTTGGAAAATTTTTGGCACACTTGGCATTTCATTTTATTTTTGGTTTTTGACTCTTTTCGGCACAAAGAAATTTTTCCAAGCACGTAGTGACCTGGATGTTGTGCTATTTTTTGGGGCCTCCAAATGACAAATTTCCACTACCATCATGTTTATAATGATGAAGACATTAACCGTAGCAAGTTTCAGAAAATTTGGCGGAGAACTGGTCCCTCAAAAGTGCAAAAAACTACCAAATTTTCATGTTTCTGCCTCCTTTTTGACCTGGTCGCTGCGCATTTACCAGTCTTGGGAGATTAAATTTTTGACAGGGAAAGTGAGCACCATTTTGGAAACTAGAGGCATATTTGGAAATGAGACTCAGATATCTTTCCAATGAGCTATCATGGAGAAGATTTGGACACCGGGAAGGCACTCAAAATTAGCCTTGAATAGAGGCCATTTTTTCTGCCTAGGCGCTGCGCTTTTGACAAGGAAAATGCATTTTCACAGTCTTCAGGAAAGGAAAATGCATTTTCACAGTCTTCAGCAAATTTTGAAGTTTCAATCCAGCTTGAATTTTTACTTTGGAAAATGAAGAAATTATTGATGTAAATGGTCATGGTCAATGTAAATGTTATTTTTTTACCTTTATCTAAGGTAGATACATTAGATGAGTCCTATAGAGGTCAAATGAATTAGTTTCCTCTCTTTTAGAGGCAAATTGTTGGGTCTTCCTAGTCTTCAGTTTCTTGTTTGGTATTAGGTGAAACTAATTCCTATCTCATGGATTCGACTCCCTCAAGCTAGGGAGAGTGGTTT
This sequence comes from Pinus albicaulis, assembly GCA_034641835.2. Classification (NCBI taxonomy): domain Eukaryota; kingdom Viridiplantae; phylum Streptophyta; class Pinopsida; order Pinales; family Pinaceae; genus Pinus; species Pinus albicaulis. Next base: position 688,647,856 of record CM076576.1, on the reverse strand, counting down.
TTAGGTCTATATGATGTATTTTCTTAGTCATTGTAATGGTTAGACTCATTTGGAGGTTTGGCTTTCTCAAGAGACACACTTTGTATCAGTTTTGGCCTGGACATTAATCAAATTTGCAACTATTTTTATGGGATCCATGTGGTATTGTGTTTAGTTTCAGTTTATTCTTTTATGCTCATATGTTGGAATGTTTTTTGTATTTCATCCATCATTTCATTTCTATTAAGTGAATGTTTGCAAGTTAGATAAGCAAAATCCATTCTCATATGCTCTGTTTTGGGTAGACATTCACAGTTTGTTCAATTTATTCAGTTTAGAAAGGAACCATGATTTTAGCATGCTCTTTCTAACTCCTCACCTATCTTGATCATCCCATCCATCGAAACCCTAAAGTGCTAAACCATTGTACCTACCTTGCCCCATAAAACACCCTGCAAATCTTGACCTAATTTCCTTTCCCTGACTGTTTGACTCCTCCTGATCCAGCAAAACCCTATACAATCTAAATCAAAACCCTGAGCTACTATACCTAGCCTAATATCTTCTTTCCTTAGTCATCTTGGTTGTGATCTATACGGAGAGAGCCCTCTCCTTTCCTAGTAGGGCTAGCTACTTAGCTCAGTGTGGTTTGAGGTTACCTCGGAATTTCCTTTCTCAGCCTAAGGTTCAATCCGAGTGATAACAGATGCCAAAAGAAAAAAAATGGAGATCACATGAACACAAGATATAGGCTCCAAGCTAGGGGAAAACCCAAAAGAACTAATATTCTTATAGAATCAATTTCAAAGGGGGCTTCCAAGACCAAACCCTAGACCAGGAATCCCACCAAAAACCAAGTTAGTCAGCCACCCTTTCTTTTGCAAAACAAGACAATGCTCTTTTAATGTAGCAAAGCAACATATTCGAGCCTTTCATCCTTACCCAACTAATCTGCAACTTTCTCTACAATTTCGGACCCTAAAAACCCTAGGGCACTCACACATGTGGTAAACAAGGGACAAAATTCAAACCTTTGATTTCTTCCAAATCTTCCTTGTTCCATCATTGCCCTTTCTCCTTCTTTTCTAGGATTTTCCACACTTCTTATTAACTGCATATTGAACCCAAACTTTACGCTTGATATTTTCCCAAGGAGGTTGAACATCCTCCTTTATATGTATCATTTTAGGGTCCATCGGTCCTTCGAATAGGTCGAATAGCAACTTCCTTAACCAAATCAATTCTATTCTTACTTCACAGGCCACAATATACTCAGCCTCAACACTACTCAAATAAAATGTGTCTTGCTTTATGCTCATCCATGAGATCATGGAGGATCCAAAACTGAAACATCCTCCTGTACTGCTTCTTCAATTTTGTTTGTTGCCTCCCTAGTCGGAATCTATATATCCATTCAAGTGCACATAATTCCTCTTATCACAGTTTAGGAAGATTGGATAGCTCCTTGCAAATATCTCAGTATATGTTTTTCTACTATCCAGTGTTTATGCTTTGGATCCACTTGGAATTGACTAAGAATTTTTACTGCAAAACATATGTTTGGTCGAGTATTCACCAAGTACATCAATGAGACAATCAGTTGTCTATATTAGGAAGGATCCATTGGGCTCGATTAGGAATTCCTTAGTCCCTTCAAGTTAGTGATCATCACAGTGGTCATAGTTTTCAATCCATCATATCAAACCTCTTCAACATCTTGATCACGTACTTCCCTTGACCCAGATAAATATTATCAGGTCTTTGCCAGACTTCTAGACCCAAATAGTAATGCATCAGCCCTAGATCCTTCATGTCAAATTGTTTCTAGTTTCTTCTTTCATTCTTTAATTTGACCTTCTACACCTGTTAAGAGAAGATCATCTACATACAGAAGAATTGTGACAGGTTCTCCATCTACAACCTTGATATAAAGGTTCAGATCAATAGAATGTTTTGTGAAGTCTATCCTTTGTAGGTATGCATCCATTCTAGCATACCATGCCCTTGGTGCTTTCTTGAGGCCATATAGTTATTTCTTCAATCTGCAAATATAGTCCTTCCTGTCTTTAACTTCAAATCCCAAGGTTTTATCTATATAGGTTTCCGCATTAATTGTGCCATTTAGAAACACGGCCTTGACATCCATTTGATAGATTTTCTATCACATCGATGTTTCCAGAGATACCAATGATTGAATTGTTGTATGCCTTATTATCGAATAAAATGTCTCTTCATAGCTAATGCCTTCATTTTTAGAGAATCCCATTGTTGTATGCCTTATTATCGAATAAAATGTCTCTTCATAGCTAATGCCTTCATTTTTAGAGAATCCCCTAGCCACAAATCTTGCCTTATACTTATTGAAACTTCCATGTGTCGCATGTTTGATCTTGTAGATCCATTTGGAAGTTACCAAAGATTTGTCTTCTAGCCTTGTATGATCTCCCAAACTCCATTCTTCATTACAGATTGATACTCTTCATTCATGGCATCCTTCCATTCCTAATGATTGAAAACCTCTTCAAAATTGGATGGATCTACTTCTATTAATTTTTTCATATATGCAGCATACCCAGAATATCTCTTAGGTTTCTTGATTTATCTAAATGAGCCTTTCGTTTTCCCACGACCTTCTACATCAAGTAGTGTATATTTAGACCAATTTTTTATCTTTCTTGATTCGGGGAGGACCACAGGTTGAATGGCTTCACTGGGACCCTCATCTTCATGATGAGATTCTTCTTCTTGCCTATTAACTTCCTCTTAAAATACTGGAATTCCTTCATCATCAGAGTCCATGGAAAATTCCTTAGATTTCGTGAAGGTTGTTAGGGTCCCATGATTTGGCTGATTGGCAAGCCAAATGACAGTGTAACATCAAACCAATCTTTGGGGCCCAAGGACCTAGCCTTCCTAGACTCAGAGAGGGCTCTCTCTATAAGTGTAAGGGATATCTATGTGTTTGCTTATTGTGTTCTGTTTTTAGGCTAGTTATGAAGTAAGTTTTTTGGTTTTTTAAGTTGTGAGGGATGAAACTGATCAAAGATATAAAATAGGTAACAAGATGTTAGATTAACTGGGCTATGGGGTCAAAAGGTCAAGAAATCTATTAGATGAAGATACGAGGCTGTTGAAGGGCCGATTTGATTCAAGGTAGAAAGGATCTTTGGGAAAAATGGAGGAAATGAACATCAAGTTTGTGAACGACAAAGGATTTCAAGCATAAATAGTTTAATAGCAGACATAAACATGGTAGGACAAACCATTAATCATTCAAAATGTAACTAGAAGCTAATCAATACATAGAAATAAACATTCAAGCCATGCATAGAAGTATAATACCCTCTAACTTTGGGAAATGGATTTCAGACTTTGGGGAAAACACTTAAGGAAGACAAACAACTCAAAACACTATGCTGTAATGCCTAAACACAATACTTCAAGTTATTGGGCACTTTGAACAACAAGATTTGCATAGTTTTAGGCAAAGGGCTAGATCGAAACTAGGCCTCCTTGGTTCAAACAAAATGATAATCTAATCAGTCAAAGAGAAATTTCAAGGATGGAACTATAGCTAGCCATAGGTAAGCAGGGCGTACCGTAAGTCCTTCTTAGCATGTATAAAACCATGAATGAAACAAGCAACAATATCCTAAATATTTAAAGAGCAGTCAAGAATTCTTTAATTTTACTTAGGAAGAAGAAAACAAAGAAGCTATGAAGAAACAGGAAATTTGAGGTGCCTCCATGGGCATGTCTCAAATTTTTTCTCTACTGATCTATAGCAAGCAAGAAACATGTATTCATGAATGAAAACTAGAAGACAACAATAAAGCAAGAGACACTATACCATTCTACCAAGTCATGGAATCCATCAACAATCCTTCATCATTCATCCAAGAACATCCAAGAGGCAATCCAAAAGCATAAAACAAGTATTTCCTTCCAAAGCTCATATGACCATATATTTCTTCTCTTCTCAAGTTCAGCCTTGTCTACAAATGAGAGCTGGTGGAATAAATAGGCTCAAGTGAGGAAAACCTCATGGTTCAACTTGCATCCTCATTGGCCTAATCAAAATATCTAAACTTGTCCTTGAGGCTTTGCAAATCCCAAGGCACAAAATATCTCATAAAATATCTAAACAATGCTAAAAAAGGGAATTTAATTGACTTTGCATAATTTTTCATGTGCAAAAATAGCTAAACGCACATTTGGAAAAAGCAGATTTTAGAGGTTCAAAAATTACAAAAATATTTCAAATTTTCATCAGCAAAAGGTCCCCTGAATTGCCGGAAACATTTGGCAGCCTTCCCGGTGTCGAAACGAGGCTCATGATAGCTTGTTGGAAAGCTCTGAGTGTCTACTTTCCGGTGAAACAGAAATTTCCGCAATATAATGCCCAGAAGTCCTCCAAATCTGCACCTGTGTGTAAAAAGCCAAAAAATTACAGTCTACTGATAGACCGGGCAGAGTGTGCAAAAAGAGAGACTTTTTCGCTGTTTTGAGGGGGAAAATGATCTCCAAATGTTCTGAAAATCGCTGAGGGTGTGCTCATGAAATTATGGCATCCAATGATACCATTCTCCTCCTTTGATGAATCCTCAAAATGAAATGGCGAATTTATGAGTTTTTGATCAAAAACTCAAAAATGCCAAAAAACCAAAAGTTGTTAAATGGACCCAAAATTGGTATGCATGACCCTCAAGGGTCCTTGGCAACATGCTCTAAAACTGAAGCCAAAATGTCAAGTGCTAATGTGCCTTTCCTCTCTTTCCGTGCCGGGCGCTTCCCCTTTGCTTCCTTCAGTTTCTCTTAAGTGGCCTTTAGCTTGCGCCGGGCAAACTGATTTAGCTTTTGATAGTGTTGTGTCATCTTCCTTTGCAGCTCCAAGTCTTTGTTTGCCTTCTCAAGCTTCATCTCCAAATGTTTAATGGCTCTTTCTAGCCATGCCTCCTTATTGCTTTCAATTTCTTGCTCAAGTAGTGCAGTGAGGGGAGTGGATTGAAGATAGGCTTGTTCTTCTTCCTTTTGCTTTTCCAGGGCTCTTTTAAGCCCCATGGTTCTAGGCCTCTTCCGCCTAGGCTGGTCTTCTTCTTCACCCTCATTAAAATCACCTACAAGCTCTTCTATTCTTGCTTGTGCTTTAGCAGCCTCATTCTTGTATTTAATTGCCTGTGTTTCATAAACTGCCATATGGACACTCATTTGTCTATTTTGGATCTCCAAGAAATGATTGAAGTCCTTCGCCCGATGAAGATCATTCTCCAATGCCTCAATTTTCCCTTCTTTATGGATTAAAAGGTTCTCTAGAATGCGGGCCCCATTATCGTTGTCATCACTTTGGATTGGGATGATAGCCAATGCACCTCCATGTTCTTGACTTTCTCCTATCTTGCCTTTCCCTTTGCCCTTGAAGGCTAATCTTGCACTCTTCCTTCTTGGCATGCTAGTGAGAGGTTTCTTGGGTGATCTTCTTTTACTCTGGATAGCTCCTGTTACTTTTGGAGTAACCACCTTGAGCATTTGCATCTTTGTTGTCTTGGGCTTAGTCTTCTCGGGAGAGGAAAGCATGATGGCTTTGCCCTTGTCACTTTGTTTATCACCTTCCGGAAAAAGCCTTTCCTCTTGAAGCTGATGTGCAACTTGAGGAGGTTGTAATGTATCATGAGAGGACTGTTGTATGTTATAAGGAGGCTGCTGCTGCTCACCTTCATCATGTTGCTCAAACTGTTGTCCCTGTTCATCACTATCGAGCTGTTGTTCTGCCTCAATCCCTTGTTCAATTTTTGGTTCAACCTGCTGCCTCTGACCATCAAAATCAAGCTGCTGCTATGCTTCAACTCCATGCTCATTTAGTCGCTCAAGCTGCTGCCCCTGACCATCAAAATAAAGCTGCTATCCTTCATCACTTTCTTCATGCTTGTCCTCCTCTTTTTCTACCTGTTCATGCCCCTCCTCTTCTTGCTGTCCTGACTGTTTTGTGATGATCCTGAGCCTTCTAGGAGTAGGCCTGCTAGATAAAGGTAAAGGGCGATGAATAGGCGGGGTGGGAGATATATGGACCGAAGGAACAGTGGAGAAATCTGGGTGACTGATAAAAACATCCCAGGAAACCCCTTTCTTCTCCAGCTGATGAAGAATGATGATTTTGATCAGAGAATGATGGAAGAGAGAAGCTATTTGTTGAGATGGAGGCTTCTTCTAGACTAAGGATTCCATTTTCTCGATGCTCTTGCACAAAAAGTAAGGGAGATTTAGCTGCCTAGTTCTAGTGAAATGTATCAATAGTCGGACATGGTAGGCATAAACTCAGGTAAATCTCCCTTCACAAGTAAAATACTTCATTATGATCTTCATAAGAGGAGCATAGCTGGCAAGAAGATGAGAGAAAGGAAAAATAGCAGTGCATGTTTCTCTGTGATCGAGCTTGATGAAAGGCTTTTAGTCATCCAAGTCTAGATGGGCCTGCTTGAACCATTTCTCGCCAAGATAGGGGATTTTGGTGGCTTTAGATACTGACCTCGGGGAAAACTTGAAATCAAGGCCTGCTACCTGGAAATGTTTGCTTTGGAACCTCAAGGCGCATAGGTGTGTCAAGGGCGAGAAACTTTTGACCTCCTATACTCTCTGGCAGAAATCCAAGCAACCTACCTCATGAAAATTGAAAAGGATGGATGGATGTGCATTGACCTCCTCAGTAGAAATTGGCTCATATCTCTTATGTAAACCGCTTCTGCTGTCTTGCCTGGGCGGCATTTTGGGCTAAATATGTTCTTGAAGCACCAAACTGCCTCACTGTCTTTAAAATGCCTTCTTTAAGCTAAACTCTGTCAACCCACTGTTTTGATAAGGAAACAATGTCTTTGGATGTTTTGTACACAATATCCCTTTCAATACAAAACCTCTGCTCCTCTAAAATGTAGCTTTCTCAACCTTTGATATGGATTTCAGTCAGTAAGGAAGAAAAAACACAGTGAGATGAAGATAGGCTGTCAATTGAATTTGTTGTGTATAGTGACAAAGTCACCCTGCTCTGTAATGTTTGGAGGTCAACAGCCTATTTTTATATCTTTGACCAAGGTAAAATTTTCAACTTCACAGTCCTGCCCTTGTATAGTAGGCCAATCAATCAACAAAGATCACACCATATACAGTCACTGTTAGTGCATCCACAGTCAATTTCATTGTTTTATAAAACAAATGTAACAGAGTTTAAAAATGTTTCAAATGTTTCAACAAAGCCTGTAGGAATTTTATCCTTTCAAATAATAAAAGCTCCTTTTCAATATAAAACCCTGTCCCTCTAGAAAAATGCCTTTGTACCCTCTAAAAATCAACTTATCAAATGAGCTTGAGGAACAAAAAGGCAGTCAAGTAGTATACACAGTCAATCAACTATCTTTTTCTGTGGTTGGTAGAGGTAACCTGCTCTTTTGATGCCTTGAAGATATAAGATACCTTTGTTATTTTGAAGAGGAAGGTGAAAACACATAGTTTTTAGTTCAAAACTCTTTTCCCTGTAGGCAGCTCATCAGCATATACAACACTCCAGCAACAGTTTTAAACAACGGATATCCACACAGCAAAACACTGTTTTTCATATATGGTGATATAGCAGTTTAAATGTGGAGAAGCTCCCTTTGATCAAAATACTAACCCCTCATATGCAGTCCACCCATATGTAATGATATATAAACTCAGTCAAACAAAGGGGCAAAACACAGTCCAAGTTTTCTTGTGTTTAAAGGATAGAGTTGGCATAGTTTGAAATGCTTCTGTGGTGGTAACAAAGGTCTTCCAGCAGTCAAAAACCCACAAGCCTATTTTGAAATAAAATACCCTATTCTTCTTTAACACAGCCACTTCACATAACTATTTCAAAACTAATTTCTTTGGCCTCCAAAAATTATATAAAAAATGTGAATTCGAAGGGAAGCTGTGCAAAGTACCTCAAAACATGAAGTAAAACCTTTTTCGTGAGTTGAAATCACCTTGGAGGAAGTTTGAAGGCGTTTTGGAGGCCGGAAATATGCGCGGCACTCTTAGGAGGAAGAACGTCATCCAAGATTTGTTTTTCGGGTCTGCGTCGGGCGCCCGTGACCCCGCGGCTACGGGGTGCGGGGCGCGCGGCTCTGCGGGGCGCCGCGCGGCCAGCGCGGTCGGTGGTTATGCCGGGGAGTGCCGCACAGCGCAAAAACTATCAAAACCTTGCAAAGTGATTTGAAACTTCATTTTACCGCTTGAGGACTGCAAATGGATGTTAGATCTTGCTTGGATAATTTGCAAATGAATTTGCCACTTTGATTTACTCCTTTGAAACAGCGAAAACCCAACGGTCACTTTGTCAATTGATTTGGAGAAGGTCTTTTTGAAAAGTTTGGAGATGCATTTGTTTTCAAATAAAAACTTTAAAATTTGATTTTCGAACTCACCTATTACATTTATATTGTTTATCTGTTGTAACAATGTGTGAAGAGACCTCGTCTTTGACAGTGGCATATTCCCATTACCTTTACCTAGTCCTAGGACTCAAAACACATATTGTGATCATTTTTGCACTCATATAATCCTACGTATTTAGTCGGGGATGCCTTTATGCGGAGCACGAAGCCTATTGCTACTTGAGAATGTTTTATACTTCGGCCTTTTAAAGGCAAACACATCACATGTCATTTTGCAGGGGATGATCTCTTTTCTTTTTACAACATAAACTTACATTCGCTTTGGAGTTCAGGAATTGTGATGCCTATTGTAAAATGAATTTTGTCTATGGTCAAAAATACGGTTGTACTTACCCATTTTGATCATCCCACATCTAAGAAGGCACTTTCTTTTTCTGATCTTTCATCACTCACGGTGTCTTTGAAATCATAATCCCTCCAAACTTTTTATAGGGAGTTGCTTTTATGTGGAAATGATGACATGCACGGCCTAGCCTTGCATACTGTTCCGGGGTTTTTTTTCTAGGGCCATAGCACGTTTTATATCTTTGTTGATAGAGGAGACCGG